>CM076575.1:2020800158-2020889621 GCA_034641835.2 Pinus albicaulis | reverse complement strand
TGTTTTTCCCTTTTTCCAACAAAAACCTCTAAAAATCAAAATCAAACCCTCCTATTTGTTTATCTAGCCTAAGATCAGTTGTTTTTTTAGTCATCTCAAGCCCCTTTGAATATTTTCATTGAGATTGACCCAGATAGATTCCTCTCCTGTCCTCGTAGGGCTAGCTACGAGGCTGAGCGTGGTTTGGTGTTGTCCTTTTTCCGCCTTATTTCAGCCTAAGGTAGATTTGGGAACTAACAACTCTGACCACCACCCTTTTTTTTAAATGTACCTTTATTGTATTATTACCAAAACAGCAGACTTTCATAGCGGGACAAGTGTTCGAAAAGGCAGATTTGCTACAGAAGTGTCAGGAACTTCCGAAGAAAACCCTCGGTTTCTTTAACTGAAATTGATACGATATTCTATAAAAGTGTCAAATTTCCCATTATGACCAGATAAGCCCGAGACACATGGAAGTGGATTTTAACCTTTATGATAACACCCCATTTAACTTCACAGGGACCCTACAAATTAACGTTATGACAAAAATGACCTTTGTACATGAACTTTATTTTGAGAAAATTGAACACCCTAACTAATTTAATCAATTGACTCAAAGGCTAATGCTAAGCGTTATTTTGGATAACAGTGGCTCCAATGGGGATGTTGCGCTCCTGTGGTGTAGCAAAGAACCAGTAGACCAATTTCCTTATTAAAAAATGAAAACTGAAAACTGAAACTTTGATGATGTCACCTCCAAGTCCTTATGGCCTTCACTTTGGGCTGAAACTTGTTGAAGATATCATCCACACCTGCAAAAGGTAAATGAAAAATGGAATATATACAATGGTGTTTCTTCTAGCTGACTAAATCAATAGAAATAATGCTTGAGAAACCTCTCATTGACAGGTCCTCCTTTACACATTTGACCATCCATCTCTTGCACTATGAATGTATTATTTCCATGGTAGGTGTTAGCCACCTATATTTTTTCATTATATCAGCTGGTGGCTAAATATTCTTTGCAGCCTTCAAGAAACAAATTCAGTCCTAAAGTTGTTGGTGCTTGAAGTCTCTTGGTAAAATCGTAAACTGCTGGTTGGTTCTTCATACTTTTCCTTCTCCCAGCCTCTGATATTCCATGAAAATCCAAGTCAAATACTGCTACATCCCTTTTCCTCTCCCCTCCCTTGCTTCCATCTTACCTTCATTCTCCAATTTCCTTTTCTTCATACAAACCCCACAAAACCATATGTTATTCCTTATCCCTTCATTAATCTCATTTCCCAAGGTTAAAAACCCATTTTTTAACCTTATCGGAATTATCTTTCCTTTTGAAATTCTTTGGAAAACCATAGAAAGCACATGTTTCTGTGCGTTAGGCTTAGGCCCCTCAGGCTAATCCCCCTACCTTTTCTTCCTCCACATGCCCGAGCGCCAGGACCGACCGCTCAGTCCTGAGGCGCTAAACCAAAATGTAATCTCCTCTCCGTCCTTTTTCCTCTGAACATTCGAAAACCCGTCTGTTATAAGGTTTTGGCATGAAATATTAAAACACGTGTTTTATTGCCCCAAGTCCTTCCCAGCCGTCGATCTGCTCCCCAGATCCGACAGAGCGGAGCGAGCCCCACCTGGTGGACCCCCCTCCCCCGCGCCCGTTTCCAAAAACTGTGGTTTTCATCCCGCACCACTTTTCGTCGGTGGCGGTTTTCTCCCATCAGCCCGTGATTCCATACGCCGGCCGACGCGTGTCCCCCACCACTATTTCGAAACCACTGTCCTTTCGCATCGCCCACGCATTATCTATTGTTCCATAACCCCGCAGTGGGATCCACCTCCGCCGTCGGATTTGGGCCCTCCCATTCGACGGTTGTTGATCGCCTCTTCTGCCCAGCCTTTAACGGACTTGCCTACCCGTTAACTTCCCCCGACGCGTTCGAAAACCGATCTCCGTCGTCGATCTCTGCAGATCGACAGTTCTCATGCAAAATCCCGATTCCATCGTACAGTCTCCCTTTTTTCTCCGCTGACTTTTCAAAACGCTCCCGACCATTGATCGCAATACGATCAACGGCTCCGATTGCTCCATTTTCCCGCATGCCCTCCAATGCAGATTTGTCCATATAACGCAGGATTTTGTCATTTTGTTTGTATTTTGCAGGTTTTAAGGTTCTTTCATCATATTTTAGGGAAATTTGAAAGACGAGGGTGACGACTCCCGTTCTTTCGATTCATCCATAGGATCGACCGCAGGGTGAAGAACAAAGTTATCAACGAGGTTTCATGAGCCTTGGTTGCTGCGCATCCCTGTAAAACTTGAAGAATACCGTCAAAATCAACGCAGAGAAAGAGTATCGGATATTGAAGACAACAGTGAACCAGAGCAGCAGATTAGTGGACGGATTGGCGGGGTTTACGGCTAAGACGGTTATCAAAAGCCTAATCCCCGACTCAGAACACAGATTAAAGGAAAACCTAAAAGTGTTCATCAGACATATGGCCTCCACCGCCATACATTGAGGCGAATTGATTCCTGAACCACCGCAGTGCCACCTATTGCCTCAAAATGCTCAGTCAGAGGCTGAATTTATTGAACAAATCAGATATCTTGCCTCAAAGCAGCCAAAGAAGTTATTTCTGCCCCAAATTTAATGACAGAACGTTGGCAGAGTAACCCTAATAGTACGTAGAGCCTCAAATGTCAAACAAAGCTCCTCCGAGCTTACTTCATAAGTGTAAACACATTAATGCAGTGGAACACCTGTATGATTTCTTCATCGACCCTCCAAGGGCTAGGAAGACATTAATTCTGCATTAATTGTATTTGAGATCTTTTTATCAGATCTCACCTCCTCATCCTTCTATAAATACTCCATTAGAAGATGAGTGAGGGGTTGGATTGTTTGGTTGTTAATGTAAATTGCTGAAGCATTGTAATGTAAGTGAGTCAGAAAACTCTTGACTGTAAATAGTGGTTTCATGGGTTCTTGGAGCTCTGCTTGTAACAGATAGGTTAGGTTGTGAAGAGAGATGGATTAAAACACTGGATCTGAAGATTGTAACTGGTTTGAAGCATCAATACAAGCTGATTTATGGGATCCTGGTCTATGCTGATGGTGATGTTATTCTTACTGTAACTTGTATTTTGCTTTCTCTTTTCAATTTGTTTCATTTTCCACTATAAATAATAGTTTAAACAGTGTTAGGACCTACTGTATATCAGTAACCTTCTCTGGCTGAAAAATCTTTATCCCAATGTTTTCTTCTAACTGTGTTATTTAGAAATGATTTAATTCAGTCTAAGTACAGGGATGCTGGCATTCCCTCATCTTTTTGTCACAGCTGAATGTTATTTTTAGATGTTACTTCCAATATATGTTGTGTAAGGAATGAATTGAGGAAATCAAAGGTTAGCCCTGAGTCCCTTTTCTTGTTTTCTCAACTATTTGATTGTTTCCCTTAGGATGTGTCAAAAGCTGACTAGTTTCGAAGTAATTATCAGATCTTAGACCATTCTGTGTGATCTTTGTGTTTCCTTTTGTTTTTATATGTATTCTATTATAAGTGTATCGAAGGCTAGATAGTTTCAAAGTACTTACCAGATCCTGGGCTGCTCTTTGTTCTGCATCTGTCATTTCCCTTTCTTATTGTACCACTCCATTCCATAAATCAAACTTTAAAGAGATCCTTAGGCATAGATGACTTGCCCCATAGATCACTCTTGAACCTGAATGTTTCAATTAAATCCTCTTATGACTCCATAGCCCAATGTATTGAAAACTTGCCATCATCTTTCTTTATGATCAAAGCTTACTCTTTTGCTTGCAAATTCTCACCTTTGAACCTATTTGCATATAGATCTTTCCGCCTCAGACAGCAACTTTGTTCAACCATCCGAGAAAACCAAATAAAACCCTTGGCCTTCATAACTAGCCTAATATCATCACCCTAGACTTCAAAGATAATATCCATCTTTGTACATATTGGAGAGATCCCTCTCCGGATTCAGGAGGGCTAGATCCTAGAATCCCAAAGTTGGTTGAAATGATGTTAACTCTGTAATCGGACTTTTCCAATCTTGCTTATTACAAAGACCTAACAGTAGGCTGAGATCTTATATGGCCCTTTCCAAATGTTTTCAAACTTTCCATGTTTCCCTTTGTCTTATATCTTAGCCTCCCATTTCAAAACCACGTCATGAATATTGAAATTCTCTTCTTTTGTTTTTTTTTCAAATGTCCTTATAACTATGTTTTGAGATTGCTAATATTTGTTGTATAATTATTCTCTTTTTTCCTGCAAAGTAATCAGTTTATTGATCCTCCTTTGAATTGCATTTGGTTCTTCCTCCAATCCTTGCAACAATTTCATCATCGGAACTCCAAGAGAGCTAGGAAACACAACTTCAGTCCCATAAAAAAATTAAAATGGAGAGGTCCCTATGCATCGTTTAGTACAAATTCTGTAAGCCCATAAATCAAATTTAAGTTTTAAGTGCCATGACCTTTTGTTTTCCTGCAAAATTCTCTTGATAATTCTGACTAGGATCTCGTTTGATGACTCAGCCAAGTTATCACTTGAAGGGTAATAGGTTGTAGAGTGACCAAGGGTGATATTATATTGGTTGCAAAAACTTACCAACTTCTTTTATTTGAAGCCCTGGGCATTGTCAGTGATGATCTTCATTGGATAACCAAATCTTGATAAGATGTTATTTTCCATAAACTGTATGATTACTGAATCTGTGGATTGTCTTGTAAGAAATACTTCAATCCACTTTTTTAAATAATCAATGGTTGTTAGCATCCACCAATGTTGGCTTGAAGATATAGGATGTATCTCGCCAATAAAATCCAACCCCCACTGCTGGAAAGGAGCTTCTAGAAAAATGGGTTTCAAAATTAATGGGATCAAATTTCTTTTTCCATCAAAGATATTACATTCATGAAAAGCAACAATCTTCTTATATACATATTTGAACACTGAAGGTCGGCAAAAGCCTGCTCTGAGTATTTTATTCACTATTGATTTCCAATAATCATGACCCCCACAATCACCCTTATGAAACTCTTCAATCACTCTCTCAGCTCCATCCTCTAGTAGACAGTTAAGAAGTATTCCACTTGTGTCTTTCCAATACAAAATTTTGTTCAAGATGAAGTACCTCACAAATTTCAGGTTGACAAATCTAGATTTTGATTTTGTTAATTCAAGGGGATCTCTACGATGCTATAGAACAAAAATAACATCCTTATACCAATCTGACTGTGTGAAATTTTTTCAACAGGGATCAACTCTTCATATGCCATCATATCTAAAATTTCTGTTGTACAATTAATGTCTGAATAGTCAAAATTTGATTGAGTCATACGCTTTTCAAGTCCTTGTCCTTTCACCAATTTTGTAGGTCTGATCTCCAAATAATATTCCAACAAAGTGGAAACCCACTTACTCCTATTACAATCTGGATCAACTTGGGTTAATATATCTTTTACTACAACATTAGGTACAAAACCAACAATGTGTGAATGGATGACATATACCCTGAAATCTTTAAGTGCCTTCACGAAAGCATAAGCTTGCTTCTCCATAATGTTGTACTTCAACTCAGATTTCCCAAGTGTCTGATCTGAATCTAAATGTTAGTTTTGTTGTGCTAATTTCATCTTCAGATTTATACTTAAATTGTTGATAACTTGATTTATGTGCATAGGTTTCCTCAGTGTTTTTTAGTGTTAAAACAGGTGAATATACTGAAGTTTATGTTAAATTCATGAGCATAAAATCATTAAAAATGAATGTTGAACAATTGCAATAACATGTACATAAAACCATCACAATGATCCATTAACACAGTGTTTTTATGAAGGAGTTCACCCCTCCTAGGCTACATCTCCTTAGTCCAACTTTTATGGCTTGGGCCTCTGTATTAGCTCAAATGTGAAAAACATTATTGTTTACATTCACCTATTGTGCCTGAAACCTAGTTCAATGTTTTTAGAATGTCCAAATCATTCATAAATGACTCTTCTTGCTCCCAATTTGGTTGAATTTTGCAAAAGTTATGGCCAAAAGAGTTTGGCCTAGGAAATCTCCACTAAATCTGGAGATGACTCCAGTTAAGGGCGCTAAATTTTGGGGGCAGCTCCGAATTTAGTCGACCGCCAAATTTGATGCCATATTAAATTGAAAATTAATTAATTTCTAAGTGAGATTAAATTGATATAAGTATGATTTTAACGCTAAACACGCTTTAACAAACTATGCATTTAAACATTTGATTAGCGCAATTTAATATTGGATTATGGGTTTAATAAAACCGCTCTTAAACCTTAATCTCCATGCTTAACCATAAGCACTCCGTCATGGTTGTAGTGGAAGGTCATGTGGCGTGGGGGTTGGCCCTGCCAGATGAACCTTTGAAATTCAAATATATACGTACATCTACATAAGTTAAGAACTACGTCGTGGGCTAGTGGTAATCCAATTCGCTTGCTTGGGGGAGGTCGTAGGGTCGAGCCCTGACCTCCACCCTTCTCCCGTTGTATAATTTTGCTCCAAATAATATTCAACCTTCAGACTTTGACATGTTTAAAATTTCAACCATGGATATACTATAACATTTCATATGTATGAAATTCAGACCATTGAATATATAATTCAACCTTGGATATTGCAATTTGGACTTTTAACCATAGTTTTCCAACCTTGTCAATTAAAATGCGGACTTTGAACTTGATCCACCAAAGGGGGCATGTGGTGGCCCCTGGCTGCACCACGTGTCCGCCTCTGGTTGGACTGTTCCAACCTTAATAAAAAAAAATCAAATTCAACCTTAAAATAAAAATTGACCTTAGGAGATAACAAATAAAAAAAATTCACCTTCCAAACTATTTGGAGAATCCTACAGTGACACTTATCACAGTGTCATTGGGTGAAAATGACAAAATATTCCCAGAATATCATTTTTCTTCTGACTGGGATTCCATGTCACGATTCTATCATGTTCTACAATTTTTTTAACTGTTTAGGAAAATGAACAACAGGCTCTATCTTCCTCATCTGGACTTTGTTTTCGATGAAGCGAATTGCACCAGATTCCTAGCAACGAGCTCTTCACTATCGTTTAGTTTCCAATCAATTTTGAGCTCTTTCATTTTTGATATTTTACACTGAGCACCTGATCATTGTCCTACTAAAAAATGAGATAGGTTGTTCATTACCTTGTTGTTTTCTCTGCAACAATACTCCTGCAATTGTATGTTCTAAAGCAAATGTAAAAACCAGAAATTATTTAGAAAATCAGGGTTTATGAGTATTGGAGCTTGATTAAGAGCCCTTTTTATTTCTTCAAAAGAAATTTTAGCCTTTGTTTTCCACTTAATATCACATTCCTTCTTAAGCATCTTGGAAATATGCTTTACAATTTCTGCAAAGTTAGGAATGAATCTTCTTACAAAATTCACCTTGCCTAAAAAAGATTGGATTTATTTTCTGTTTCTGGGCAGACCTATCTTCTGAATAGAAGAAACTCTACTTGGATCAATATTAATCCCATCCTTTGATATTATATGACCCAATAACTTCTGGTTGTGAAAGTAAAAACACTTTTGGTAGGGTCAAGAGAAATACCAAATTTTCTGCATTTTTGCATAATCTTTTCCAAGTGCTTGAGATGTTCTTCTTCTTTTTTTGAGAACACGGCGATGTCATCTAAATATACAACCACATATTTGTCCTTTTCTTCTACAAATGCAATGTCCGTGGCCTTCTGAAAGGTTTCCCCTGCATTCATGAGTCCAAAGGGCATCTTTGCATATACAAATGTTCCCCAAGGCGTGGTAAAAGTTGTCTTCTCTTGCTCATATGGATGCACTAATATCTGATCATAGCCTGAGAATCCATCTAACATTGACATCCTTTGTGATCCTACTATGTTTTGAAGTATGTGATCCATCTTGGGAAGAGGATAGTTGTCCTTTAGTGATACTTTATTCAAGTTTATGAAATCAACACATATCCTAATCTCCCCTTTTTTCTTTTTTATACGTACCAAATTAGCCAACCACTTGAAAAACCTCAATGGTACTATGATCTTGGTTTCAAACAAGTTTTTAATTTCTTTATCAATCAATGGCATAAGTAATGGATTAATTCTCCTCAGTTTTTTTTTAAGGCTTTTCATTTTCCTTTATTGGTATTGTATGTTAAATGATACTAGGATCATATTTTTTCAAATCTGCATAACTCCATGCAAATACATCAATGAATATCTTCATTAAATCAAGATATCTTTGTTTTACCTCAGAAGAAAGGAATTTGGACAACTTGAAAAACTTAGGATTTTCTGTAGTACCAAGATTACAAGTTTCAATCTCTCCATCATTAGATTTCATCTTAGGATTGTTTGCTACATCATTTTGGTCAAACAATTTTTCAAGTGGAATCAACCCCTTAGGAATACAATTTTTTTTCAGCTGGATGTTTTCTGTACTAGATTTGGTTTCAGAAAACATGTTTTGCTGGTCAACTTGAATGGTTCAAACTCTTCTTTCAAATCCAAAAAAATTCTGACTTGTTAACCATTTTCAAAAACCTGCCAGTTTTGTATGTTATCAGGAATGGATGGCCTATGTTTGAATTCAATCTTATATTTATTGTTGGAATGAATAGGAATTTTAAATAGACTGGCTAAAATATCCAAGGAATCTACAATACCATTATGTTCTCTACGCTTGACTGTGAAATTATATTCTTCAAAATTTTCCAGCATTTTAAGAACCAGATTTATGTATGATCTCATTCTAACATCCTTGGTTTGATAAGTGTCATTTACTTGTTTGATAACTAACTCAGAATCACCAAAAACTGAAATATTTTTAGCACCCAAATCTTTTAAGAATTCTAAACCCAAAACCAAAGCTTTGTATTCATTCATGTTATTTGTGCAATCAAAATTGAGTTTGTAAGAACAAAACTTACTTTCATCTCTTGGGCTGATTATCCAAATGCCTGCACCAGCTCCATCTCTTCCCGCAGCACCATCAAAGCTCATCCGCCACCAACCTTCTATGTCAATTTCATCAATTTGTGAATTTTATGTTTGCTGATTTTCTGTTTCGTTGGTGATTTCATTGAAAAGTATGGATGATCCTAACTCAGTTTCCATTGCATAAACTGGGAAATTTTTAGGTTTTTCTTTGTTGTTGACTGTATATGCCATCTTAGACTCTTTATACAATATCCTTTTCTCACCAAAAATAGGGATAGGGGCATAGGACATGTCCATTTGCATGGTTCCCTTGATTTTGGCAACCCATGATCTACATAACAGCATACTGAATTTTGGTGGAATATCAACTACAATTATGTCCATCAATAGAGTTTTAGCAGGGACTTGAGTTAAACCAACAACCACATATTTGATTAGACAAATACATTGAAATCTCTTAGAATCAAAGGAGAAATATTCTTTATATGGTCTGGTTATGTCCAAACCCAACCTCTCCATGATGACCTTTTCCATTAAATTGTGAGATTCCCCTGAATCTAACATAGCATTGTGTAATGTCATGTCATGAATATTTAAACTTACATAGAATGGTGGCACTTCTTCATTTTTCTCATCTTCCACTCTTGGTCCTAAGAATATGGTAGGGTAATCTTCTTGCATATTTAGAGTATCAGATGGTCCACGTTGAGTGTTAAGCATCTTCATAATTTGATTTATGTCTTCAGTGAACTTTATTATTTCCCCAAAGGGGACATCAATTTTTATTTTTGAAATTTCTAGATTGAAAATTGGTTGTGCTTTTTCAATTTCCTTCCCAAGGATATCTTTCTTCTATTCAGCAGCGTTTGTACCATCTACTTTCTTAGGTTGTTTTATTGGCCACTATAGGAACATTCTTATTCCTCAAGTTGTACTATTTTTTCATCTCAAAAATGGCATGTTGATAGCCTTTTTGGTATTCTGATTGTTTTTTAGTTTCTTCATTACATATGTCATTACTAGATTCATCATGCTCTTATTTTTTTAAAAACATCCCTGTTTCATCCTCATCCAAACAGTGTATGATGTATTCTTGAATTTCTAGTTGCATTTCTTCTTCATCTACTAGATTTTGCTGGAAAGGGAGCCTAACTTGTTGATTAGGTTGGTTTCTCTATTCTCTTGGTCTCTGGAAAATTTTAGATGTTATCACCAAATTGATCTTGATTGGCTTCTCATCAATCAACTCAATGTAACTCTTTCAAATCACTTCTAACTGAAGATTAGCCTCTTCAGTTTGAGAGGGCTCTCTCAAAGGGGGTTTATGATTTTGAATAAAGATAATACTAGATGGATAACTCTAGGAATTGTGACTTGGTTTTATATGATTTTAGGTTGAAAAATGAAGGCTTGATACCATTGGGCTATGGGGTCAACATTAGTACTCTTAGTGACAGTGGTTCTTCACATGGAAGCTGAGGTAGATAGAGGTTTTTAACAAAGATAATTCATACACATAACATAAGGAAAACACAGTAATTTCACCTCTAAAGGAAGTCAGAGCATAATATTATAAATTATGAGTAATTAGAGATAAAATCCACTACAAGTGATTATACATAAAGATACAAATCAATAACACATCAAAAAACCTCGTGAGAATCTCAGGTTTGGAAGTAGAATGTCACTGTATATTACTGATAATGGATAAAACATACAAGCAGTAATTTGGTGCAATATTCTCCAACCCTTTTCTCTTCGATGTTTAGTCTATAAATAGACATTATTTACAATGTAGATGATCTGCCCAACTGGCTAGATCTTTGAATTCTACTCTGACACCTATCATGACTGAAACTAGTAACTTGAAACATAAAAAGGACAACTATCCTTTAAGAAATCAAAATCCTAATAGGACTCTATCTCCTAACAGTGAAACAGTTACATAATTGATGTCACATGTTCGAAGGATAATTCACCATAATTCACCACTACTTTACATCTTCAAAACACCCCTAGATCTGTGGAACATAATCCTACTTTTTAGGGATGGATGACCTTCACTTTAAACACTGTTTTGACTGATAAGTTGGCTGTGTGGTACTCCTTTTGAGCCATGAATCTCTGTTGATATGGTCCACTGACATGCTAGAGGTCTCCAGATGGCTAATGTGCTGTTGGAATGCTAAAAACTCTTCAAAAATCTCCTTGCTACGAAACAGGGTAGTTTAGGCAGTTTTGTAGCGATTTTTAGTAGCATATGAAAACTTGTTTTTCCATCTATCTCTTTGAAACATTTGTTGTTAAAACACCTTTACTATGCCAAGAAACCTTGAAAAAAATCAATATCCCTCCATAATACTTTACAAAACTAATTTTAAAGGAAAAAATGCACCTACAGAAAATTTCGTAGCGTTTTCCTGGCCTCAAGCTTGAGGTACGCTACGAAACTATCCAAAAAACCAGAATTTGTTGAGTTCAATATTGTCTTCAAAAATTGATATACAGAGGTAAAATATAGGTTATTTTTCAGTGATTAACCTCATAAAACATATTCCAACTCAATTTTTTACTCCGGTGGTGTTTCATCTTCATTTGCAATCAATTGGTTGATGGATTCTTCTACCACTTTTATCTTCAGTCCTTTCTTTTCCAAATCCACTTGAATTAAATCCAATTGTTCCTAAATATATTCCACTTGGTCTTTTAATGCTCAATTTTTGGATTGTAAGTGAAATTTCATCCTCTTAACATGTTTAACCTCCCCTCTTAATGGCTGAGTCCATTTCAGCAACTTTGTTGTTGTGTCCAAAGTTTTTGAAACACTTGTGACTTGCTCTTCCCATATTTTCCTCATCTGTTCAAATTGAAACTTCTCAGCTCTGTGATTTTTTGCCTCTTTCTTCAAAACTGATATCTATTTACCTGCTTCCTTCAGCTACTCTTTGAGGGTTTCTATTTCTAATTTTTCAGTCATTTTCTCTTTTCCCTTTCTTTGCCTGATAACCAATTCCTCCTTTACTGATGGAGGCAAATCTATGATGCTTGTTTTTTTCTCCTAAATTAGATTAATTATATTAATAAAAACATAGTGTACAGGTTGAAACTTGCCTCCGTAATTGCTATCCTAGCCAATTTGGAGGAAGCAGGGTTCAAAAAGACAAAAAAATGACCGCCCCAGATGGGGAAACCAGTCCGAAAATCGCTGCCCTCAATGAGGAAACCATCATTGTCCAGAAATGACCAAGAGTTTGAAAAATTGTTCAGGAAATACATAATAACAGAGAAATTAATCAAAAACGAGAGAAGAAACCTCTCAATGTTGTGGTTGAATATCATGTTAGGTGTCATGCAGTTGTGGTGGTGGCTCCTAAATGATAAGAGACCTATATTCATCTGAAGAGTCATCATCTTTCTTCAAGTGCTAGGTGGTAGCTTTTGGGTAGCAGTGCGCACAAGGCTGGTGTTGTCCTTTCTCTTTTCACCACCTGAACATTCAGGACTTCCACTTCCACTTCCTTCACTGCTGGAGGTGTGCGTTTCAGGTTTGACCGTAAAAGCTTCAGATTTCCGAGAGTGTTGTGGAGGCGCTAGAGTGATTGTGGATTTCCATGGTCACTTTCTGGAACCTATCCCCGTAAAGCTTGAAGGCGCTTCCTAGAAGCTGACGGTGATTTTGGCTATAAGTCGGGGTCTATCCATGGAACAATCATAGTGGAAATGCGCAGAATTGTCTTCAGGAGGTGGGGAGCGACTGTTGGAGTGAATAGATAGGGGCTAGCGTGAGGACTAGTCCCTTCCTCTACCACGGCGACAACGCATTTGATGCCTCCCTGGCATGCTAGAGAAGGGAGGAGTGTGAGGGAGGCTAGCAAGCAGAGGAGATGAGGTTGAGTGAGCGATGGGGTCGGTGAGCTGAAGTTGCGAGACAAAATGACAACAGGTGTGAATGGGCGTCAGAGAAAATATAAATTCGAGGTCGCAATGCATCTCTGAGGGTGAGCGAGAGCTGGGAGTCGAGACAACAGAAAGACAAATGCGGCAAGAAGAGAATGGCAGTGATGGGGGATGCGGCGCCATTAAGGAAAGCACAGGGCAGCGTACTGGATGAGAATTAAGGCAAAGAGAAAAGACAGTTAAGATGATTTGAGGTGAGAAGCTAGAGTAGTTAAAGGTTGTAGGATAGGCCCCATGTGTGGCCATGTGGCTAGGCCATGTGTCACCCGATGGGCCTGCCACCCCCCGTCCTATTTAAAACACCTGCATACAGGGAAATCTATGATGCTTGTTAGTTGGGCAGCCTCATTAATTTTTTCTATCTTCTAAATTTCCATGGCCTTCTTTGCATGTCTAGTCATGGGCTTCCTTGGCTGAAAAATAAAACCAGCATCATCACCTACAAAACCTAGTTTTTTAGCAATCTTACCTTTATTCAACTTTATTCCTCCATCTTCAATGTCTTCAACTTGCACAATGGGTGACTCTTCAATGTCAATGGCATGAAGGATATCCTCCAAATTTCCTTTAGCCAATGTCTGGCTCCTAGTGACTTTCTTGTTGCCTTGTTTGATGACTGTATGCTTTTGTTTTTGTAGGTGTTGTTTGAGGTGTGTTAGTCTCCTGCAAATTTTTTTCTTCCATGTTCACTGGTTCTAGGGGAGATGATCTTTTTTCTTCTTCAACTTCCTCTGACACGGCTGGTGATGAAGTAGTTCTAGGTTTGGAGGCTTTCTTAGGAGTAACCACATCAATTTCATAACCACTCATGAACAAGAAAGAAATCCAATCTTTTTCTAACCTTCTCAATTCTTCTAACACTAACAGCTTTATTAGACCATGATGAAAAAGAGATGTCTCATTGCCCTTTGTCTTAATTTGAACCTTATATGACATTTTCCCTAGACTTCTGTATAAATAGAAAGGCAGGTCAAGTGACCTCTTACCTACAAAATGCAGAAGAAGTCTGAGATGATAGGAGTAGACCACATGAAACCTTCCTTCATAGGTAAAATACTTTTGAATTACCATCAACAGCTTTGCGTACTTCTCCTTCATGAAGCTCCTAGGGATAGCATTTGTCAAATCAACTTCACTGTGTTCTTGCTTGATAAACTCTTTGCAATCCTACATTGTGAATTTGATACCTATAAATCACTATTCACCTCCTCTAGTGATTCCTGTAGTTAATGCTATGCTCTCGGGTGTCACTGTAAGGTTTATAATTCCAACCTTTGATGTTGTTCTTGTGAAGTTGGTGGAAAAATCCTTTGAAACCTGTAAATGAAAGCCCTGCAACCTCTGATAGAATTGAAAGCAGCAAGTCCTTCTGAAAACCTCCATGGAAGTAGGGTCTTCATTGAGTAATTTCATGTCCATGGGCTCATACCTGTGACAATGGCCACCCTTATTTGTTTTTCTTCTTGTAGCCATGGATGATTTATAGTCTTCATTGCCTCGCTTGCTGATGACAGTTGCAGATTTCAAATTTGCGAGCAACCTACTTGGCTCGATGAAGCAGCTCTCCAGGGATCGACTCACATGCAAGGATAAAGAACAATATTACAAAAGGCTAATTGAGGTAAGGTTTAATAGTTTAATTGATAGTTCAAGCTTCAATCATAACACATGCAAGCAGAAAGGGTAATGATGACATCAAGCATGACTATGTACATTTAAATTTTGCCATAACAACCTTGAATGACCTCCACCTTTACTCCTATAATCATAAAATGACACCTCATATAAATCTAACAAGACATGTTAAAAAACGAATTTTCATAGCAAAATTATTTAAGCTTCTAACAGATTTGCTACGAAACTATTAGGCAGTTTCGTAAAGAAACATGTTGTTTTCTTGTGTAAAACGCTACGAAAAATTCAAAAACTTACATATGCGTCCTTTTGAGTTTGAATGCATGGGGAATGAAAAATACATGATATGGGACTGATTTGACTGAAATGGCATAATTGAAGGTGATCATGAGACTTAAGATAGGCTAAAAATGTAAAAAAAATGCCTATACCACATTGAACTGGTTTAGGAGACCTTATCCATTTGGTGAGTGATCTATATGACCCTATCAAGAAATGTTTCACAACTTAATTAGTGATAACATGAGGTATTCTAAAATTTTGATTTATGATTTGTGTTTCTGGATGTGCAGCAGCAGAATTGTTTCTATGTGATAGTCTATCTACAAGTCTTTCCATCGTTTTCATCATACTGTCAAATTTCACATTTGAAGATGTAGAGGGTTGGTATTCCTCTTTTACTCTTCCTTTTCCAATCTTTGACCTTTTTGCTACAACCATGTTAAATTCCACCTTAACAGCATAATATTTCATATCAGCCAAAGTGGCAGATTCCCTCTCTCTTAGAAAAATGGAAAATTCATAATCAAAAGCTTCAACATAATGCAATTAGGCAGCCCCTGGGGGAGGTTTTATATGAGCATGAATGGAATTGTAAAATTTGTTAAAAAAAAAATTAAATATTGCACTGACTCGTTTCTTGATTTCTTCAAATTGTTATATTCAGTCAAGGCTTGGATAAGATTCACCTTACTTCCCCATTTCCTTAAAAAATTGTCTTCTAATTTATCCCAATTTTGTATACTTATTGGGGTTAAGGCTTTAAACCATTTTCTCACTTCACCAATGAAGCTATGCATGAACAATATCATCTTAACATATACCTCCTCTAGGTCTATAAAGTCATTGAATTGATCAACATGTTGCTCTGCAATGATTCCCTCCTCACCTCCAAAGGTTTTTATCCCAGTAGAAAATACTTGTGGCAAATCATGAAGCTGAGCAAGAAAGACAAGAGGGGCATATCTAGCAGGGCCTACAGGAGTGGGAGGAGGTGGAACTCCTGCCATTGTAGGAGTGATAGTATATGTACTAACATAAAATACAACAAAGGAAGTACTTATCAAACTAGTATTAGTAAAATCATATGTGATGTTAGGAAATTGAGTTACACGAACATTCAATTCAGAGATAAAAGAACTCCACTCAGGTAAAGGGACACAAAAAATTATTTTAAACATGAATTCTAATGGATCAAGTTCTTTTAATTTTTATAAAGATTCCTTCTCTAATGATAATTCCGATGTGACAATTTCCCAAAACCCTTATGTTACACAACATTTTTTCATTGTCCCTGCAATCCCCATCCCTCACATTGGAGGCTCATTTATGTGAACAAAATAGAGTGTCATGCTTTGTGAATACCATCATTGTATCCCTTTCCATGAGGACAACATTCCTTCTATTGACAATTTCCTGAACAAGCCATCAGAAACACCTATTGTTGTCTTAGCGCTAGTAGACCGTTGTGCCCTCGCATCGATGAGGAAATTAACACTGGGCCCCACGCCCATTGGCGCTCTGTCCAGTGAGTTACCAGTGCCAATCTGTTTATGGAATGTTTTTTAAAAATAGAGGCAAAGTTTCCATCATAACAAACTTCGTGGGTGAGTCATCTGGATTGGATCGACTGAATAACCACAGCCTCCCTCCTTTGGCCTCTTGTTTCCACCTTTTGGGGAAACCTCCCAAGGGATAAGGCCTCCCTTCCCCTATTGTAGGTGTTAGCCATCAGTAAATTTTGTTTCAGCAAATGATGGCTAAAACAAGTCTTTAGTCTTCAAGAAACAAATTTCCTGCAAAATCTGTGACTTCTTGCAGCCTCTTTGTGTCCCTTGTCCAAAAAAGTCCATTTCCTTGATATTTTCACTTCAAAACCTCCAAAATCCTGTTGTTCCCGAAGAAAGAAATGTTTCCTAAAGGATCCATTTTCATCATTTCATTCCCCCCATTTCATCTTCATAAAAATACCTATATCACTCATTTTCCCCTTTTTTTCATCCTCCATTTCCCTCTGAAAATCCCCTTTTTCCTTCTCTTCACCCTTCATTTCCCCAAAAAAACCTTCTAAAAATCCTTTTAAACCATGAAAACCCCCTCTTTTTGGTTTAAAAAACCCCTATTTTACCTATCGGAACACTAAAAAACTCAAAAAAATTACTAAAACCTTTTTTCTCTCTTTTTTATTAAAAAAACAGGTTTTTAAGCCCCTGAGGGCTTAAAACCCTAGCTTTTTCTCCATCATGTGACCAAGCCTCGCAACCGGGTGCCTGAATCTTTCGCTCTCAGCCCCTTTTCCCTTAACCCCGGTTCTTCTTTCTCCCATAGAACCTTTCCCCAGCACAGAGCTCTAAGCCCCCATCCCTTTATATATATTTCCCCACCTTACCACTCTGCTAACCCATCCCCACCATTGATCTTCAAAGATCAACGGCCACCATGCCTCCCCTCCTACCCTTCATCCTCCCGACTTATTTATATATGTTCACCCCTATAATGAAATCTCCGCCATCAATCTATGAAATCCAACGGCCCTCCTTTAACCCAACATCCAACCTCGTCGGGGCCTACCTCCCACTACCTAGCCTCCTCTCCTAATCATTGCTTGCCACCTGGCTCCCACTAAACCCTCGCCCATGCACCTTTCCCATCACGCTCTTCCCCCCACCATTGGATCTGCCCCTTCTCATCCAACGGTCAACATCGTGTTTCGCATAACTTTTGCCGCCAGGGTTTAACGATCCAAAATCACGTGAGACCGTTGGTTTTGAAAAAGAAATGCATCCCCTTTTGATTGAATCGCATTCCCTCCGAGCTAAACTGCTTACCACCGTTTATGAATGCAAAAACCATTCGCGGTTTTCACAAAACCACCAAGCCATTTTTCGTGCAAAATACAGTTTAAAATCCTGTTTTCACGTGTTTTATACATAAAACATCCCCATACATGCATTCCCTCTGCCTCACCGCTCCGTCTGCCTCTGCCTGACTTCTGTAAGCAGTTTTCCCAATACACACAGGGTTTTTTAACATCTTTTATGGTTTGTTGCAAGTTCTATGGTGGATTTAGGGCCGAAAGCCTTCCTATAGTCCATAAAAGGACAAGGCCAGAAGGTGATGACCCTCATGGTCCAAATAGAGGCAAAATCACGAAAAAAGGGGAGTTACCAGGTTTTGTTTTCACAGCTTGACCAGTGCTCCATCAGCGTTGGTTATATTATGAAACCCTCCCGCTTCGATGAAAACCTCATGTCCACAGCAAAAGGAAAAGATAGTGAAGCTTGAAGATAAAGGTTAAAGTCAAAAGCCTGGAGATTAAAGACTTAACCAATGATTTAAAGGTTGATACAGAGGATTAAAGGGAAATTCGGTGAATAATTAAAGTTAAAGGGTTAATACATAAAGATTGAAGATCAAAGAGCTTAGCCCGACAATTAAGGATAAATAACAGACAAGACAAAAGGATTAAAGGTGAATACAATCAGTAGAAATGGTTTAGAGGCCCAAAGATGAATATAAGGCACAAAAGCAATACTAAAGGCCTAATAAGGGTTTAAAAGTGATAAATTATGACAGATCAATAGGAGGAAGGCTTTAAAAGCCAAATTAACTGAAGCCTTTAATGCTCCAAAGATTAGAAATGCCACCTGCAGGCCTATTTCCTTAAAAGAATACAAATTGAATGCACAGTCAGAGATATTTGTCAAAGACAACTCAGAATTAATTGCCATCCTACCAAAATCCTTCAAAGTCAACAAAAGTGACTGAAGTAGATAAAAGTTAATGAAAAAATTAATTAAAACAGAGTTAAAACATCTGAAAACTTCTCCATTTGGCCTCCCAAAGGCCGAGAATCATTTACTTTGTGTTAATTAAACAAATGGACCTCCTTCTTACTCCACCCCCTCAAAATACCTATAAATATCATATGAGGATTTCATTATTATTGTTGGTTGAATACTCATTGAATGTAAATAGATATTGAGGCTGCTGAAGCTCTATTTAGTAATTGAAGAAAGTTAGGCTGAGAAGAGAAGTTTGAAGTTGTAAAAGACCCATCGGACTTGAATATTGCAACTGGTTTGAACATCAAATATACAAGTTGATTTATGGGATCCTGGTCTATGTCAATGGTGATTTTTTTCTTACTATAATTGTTATTTTTCTCATGTTTTCCATACTGTCCATTTTCTCTGATAAAGAACAGCAAATATAGATTAGGATTTATTTCTAAAGTACCCTAAATCTCACTGATAAGCTTTATCTTTATGTTTTCTGCTAATTGTGTATTTGAGGATAATTCAATAGAGTGTAATCAGTCAAGGAATGTTGGTGAGCCCATGTCTTGTTGAGTAAAACTTGAGATGTTGTTCTTGAATGTTCTTGAAAAGTATGCTAAGTAAAGTTGAACTAGGGAAGTCTGTGGTTAGCCCTGTCCTCTAGTTTATCTTCAACAGTTGCTTTGAAAGGTTCCCTTAAGAGTACGCCAAAAGTAGGATAGGTTCAAAGTCCTTACCTGATCTTAGGCTACTTTTTATGTTCATCTTGAATGTTTTTCCTTTGAATATTCTGAAAGCATGCTAGGTTAAAATTCCTTACTTGATCTTAGGCTATTCTTTGTTTTTTAATGATTTCCATTGAGAGTATGCTGAAAGAAAGCTAGATTCAAAGTTCTTACTTGATCTTAAGCTATTCTTTGTTTTCCTTTGAGTATGCTGAAAGCAGGCTAGGTTAAAAGTCCTTACTTGATCTTAAACTTCCCTTTGTTTTTCTTATATGTTTTCTTCTTTCACTACACTTTAATGTTCCATGCCATCAATCAACTTAAAGAGATCTTTTGACATAGATGACTTGCCCCATAGACCACTCTTGAAACTTGTTGTGTAATTAAATCCTCTTGTGACTCCATAGCCCAATGGATTGATATTGTTTCTTACCTATCCTATCAGCTGAACCTTTCTTCCAACCTACTCACACCTTTACCCTTCAAAATACTTCCTTCATTTTGGTGATATTCTACCCAACCAAAACCAAAACAAACCCTTGTACTTCATAACTAGCCTAATATCATATCATAAGCCTTAAAGAAATATCTTTGAAAACACTTATATAGAGAGATCCCTCTCTAAATCTAGGAGGGCTAGATCCTAGGATTCCAAAGTGGTTTTGATGTAGGCTCTGCAGCGTTTGTTCTTGCCAATATTGCAAACTACAAAGACCTAACAGTAGGGATCCCAACCTCCTTCTCTCCCTCTATAAATATAGCCATCTTCCATTGATGAGCTAGCTGAACTGAACATATAATAGTTGAAACGCTGGAGAGATTCCTATTCACTTTGTTGGAAGAGATAGAACGGAAGAGACCCTTATTGAGAGAGCTTAGGCTTGTGTCTTCATCCCATCCAAATTCCTTAACGATTCATTGAGACGCGCTTCGACTGAACCCCGCTGAAGGAGGCTGTGACGTCAAGGCTCCAGTTGTAATTCTTTCTTCTATTTATACATATACATGACTATTGTCTAGTTCCCATATTGCGTTAATGTGTTTATTTGATGCAATATTCTTAACCCCCCTTGACTGGTTAGTAATTATGGATGAGGTCATTGTTTCGTATGCTTCTCTTATTTTTTGACATTTGTACAGGTATCCAAGCATTGCTGCAGAAGGATCGTGACCCACCGAGACAAGAATCAAGAGGCCACCACCACGACAGCCACGATAACAACGTTGGACTCTAGGTAGGTTGATCTACCTCATCTTTTATATTCATTAATTAGGAACCTTCACTCTGGCTTGTCCCTTTGTTACTAGAACCACTCTAGGGCTAGAGGGATCGTCTCTGTCCATAGAGAATATTTACCTGCGTAAAAAATTGGCGACTACACTGGGGATCAATGTGAGTTTGTCGTTTCACCCTTGTCAAGTCAACTTCGGTAGTTTGCTTGTTTGTCAATATTTTCTGACTTGCTTGACTGTTTAGGATCCTCTTGTTCAACTCCAGAGTGTCAAGAATGACCTCTTCTCACTGTTTTTTCCCATTTTCCCATAGGTATCCAGCTTGGCGCACTTTTTGTTTGAACAGTCACGCCAATTGGCGCTTGTTGCTTTTGTTGCAGTAGCCCCAACCCCTGTTTAGCGCGGATTACCACTTTACAATCGCGCCGAACCCTATTGGGTTTGGTTTGACCTCCCTATTGAGTTTTTGGTCAATTGTGCTTGAATCTGGCTTGTTTTTGGTTTGAAATTGGTCTTTTTGTGTTGTTTTGATTGCTTTAGACTTTCTCTTCTCAGTTGTTTGTCTATTTTCCTATCAGTGCAGTTCGTAGCCCTACGGTTCTAGATGTCTTTAGCTAACTGAGCCTTCTGGTTGAAGGTCGAGTCTTTCGGTTCTTGTCAGTTCAATTCCTTGATCAGTTTCCAGAGTCTTTCTTGATCCTTTGATTTTCCGTTTGTTGAGCGATTAATTTTGTGTTTGTTTGACTCTCCATCGCTTCGTTTTCGAGCATAGATCATATTGCTCGTTTTGGGTCGTTTAGAAGGCTTTCGTTTTGTTTGAAAGAGTGCGTCATTGGTCTAAGTGCTTTCTTGTGTTTATATTGCTTTGATTGAATCATTCAGTTTAGCTCTCTACATTTGCAATACTCAAAACTAGTGTTTGCTTTGTTTTTTAATGTAATTAGTGCATTGTGTGCTTCATTTCATTTAAAAATAAAAATAAAAATTGCATCCTTTCATTTGCATCGGAAATGAAAAATTCTTTTGCATAACTAATGCTTGCATCTAGGAAAGAGTTTTCATTTCTCTTCTTGATTGTATTAGATGCATTAGCAGACTTCTTCGTGTGATTTCATTGTTTTCTATTGTTTGAAAGATCTTTATCCTTCTCTTAATTAGCATTCATCGAATGGAAAATGGCGTTCTTTTGCATATAGCTTGCATTTATGAAATCCAAGATTCAAATTCGGTAGGGCCTTGAAACTAAAACATTAATTCAAGATCAACTATAAAATCAATTGAATTAACCTAAGGAAGAATTGGAACCTAACATAAACATTTTTAGTGGTCTAGGCTAGAGACGTGTTCCAGCGTCTTTAAACCTAGTAGTTGTCGTTTGGCATATGCCTTTAGACAGCGCTAGTATAGACTTGTGCTCCCCGTACCGTTGAGTATATAAAGGGAGACCCCTATAGGTTCAAATATTGTATCCATAGGAATCCGAATCTATCACCCTGTAACCGTGATACATCGAACACTGCATTCGGGGAGACTACCTATATGTACGTTAAGTCCTTAGTCATTTCTCTTTCATTTGATCACCAAGGTGTATATGCTAGTTCACGGAAACTTGGTACACCCTCTTACTTAGATTACCTAAGTATTCATTTCGATCTTTTCCTGACTCCTTAAAAAGAGAAGAGATCATGAGCACTTGTCCTTTCACGCTTGTATAAAATTGAAAGTGACTAGAGTCATCTTTTGTCTGTTTCTCAACTCTTAAAACATGAAACAACAAAGTCTAGTTTCAATATCGTAAAATTAATTACCCACGATCACATGCCCGTTAAAAGTTTGTTACTTGGCTTGTTTTGTTTTTCCTTAACTTTGATCTTGAAGCCTTCGTTTGGATATCTCGTTTTCCTTCCTGTGTTGAAATACTGTCACAATGGCGAAACCACCAGTTTTGTCGTCTTCTTCACTGCCGCCTAGTGGTAGTCCTTTTCTCGACGTTTCTTACGAAACCCCTTAGTCCACTAGGTCTGCAGAGTTTTCGCAGCCTATTCTCCTGACTGTCTTGCCTCTTGCTACCCAATCTCCCCCTAAAGAGTCCGTTGAGTTCAATTGGCCTCCTCTGGGTGCGTGGTCTGGTTTTGGGGACAAGGAAGAATTTCCTCCTCTTAATTCAGGGTCACCATTTACTCATTCTTCTTATGCCCCCTAGTCTAAGTCATCTTTTGGCTTGATCTTATGAAACCGTCGGACATGGATTCTTCGAGTCTTGTTGGCAGTGAAGGAATGCTTGTTTCTACAGGGGAATATCAACTTTTCCCAGATGATCTCTCACATGTTTTTGTTCAATATTCTCCTCATTCGGTGTCACTTCCACCTGGTTATCGTACTTTGAGTCAGATTATTTTTATTGTTGCATCCATAGCACAATCCAGTACATCAACTCCCCTAAGGATTTCGGTCCTCCCTTCATTGGAATTGTCACCTTCGACACTAAGTTCACCAGTCACTATTACATCTGTCCCGGCCCAACTTACTATCTGTGTGGCTTTGTCTATGCAGATTTTTACGTCTCTGTCATTAGAATCTTTTCATACTCGCAGGTCTATCTTTCTTAATCCCACATGGCCTATCAATCATGTTCCGAGAAGATCACAAGCTCGCACTCTGGAGGCTTCACTTGCTAGTGAAGCTACGACTACCCCTATGGTTTCTACCTATACTTTTGATGAGCACATGTTGGACATTCACTGACGATATCCTCCTTCTTTGGATGCTCACTCTCCAGAGGCCACGTCTTCTTCTAGTATGACTTTGACTGTCCCTATGATTCTTGGCAGCCTTACTTTCGAAGAGTATCTGTTGGTTGTTCAGCAGCAGAACTCTCAAGGTTCTCAACATCCCCAAGCTCCTCTCAATCCTCCCCATCACTTTGATGCCTACGATAACCCCATCTATTTTCGTCCTGTCGATCCCAATCAGGTTTTCTATTTGCCTCTGGAAAATTATTATCAGACTGTCATTCATCAAGGACCTTTGTTACAAGGACAACCCTCTGGATTACAAAGACAACCCTTACAGGGGCAACCTTCAGTCCAGCAGGGACAACCCTTTCATCCTCAAGGAAAACCTTACAGTCCGCAAGGTCAACCTTCGGTCCAACAAGGACAACCCTACGGTCCTTCAGTTCAGCCTCAACCAGGAACGTCTTATGTTCTTGGGGGGAAAATGTATCCACCACAGGGAAAACCTCTTGTACAACAGCAGCAGCCGTATGTTCAATATGGCCAAAACATTGTGCAACTAGGACAACCCTACAGTCATGCTCCGGGTCAACCTGGTTATCAGGGACCACCTATTCCATCGCAACCATCGAGCCAACCTCTTCCACAAGGGAAACCCAGTTTCCCTCAGTATCCATGCCAACCTGCTCCACAAGGGTAGCCTTCCCGACCCTAGCAGCCAGTTCAACCTGCTCAACAACTAGTTCAATCTGTTCAATAGCCAGTTCAACCTGCTCAACAGCCAGTTCAACCGGTTCATCCTACTCAGCAAGGTCTGCCTGCTTAGTAGGGCCCTCCTTCTCAACAGGGTCCACCTACTCAGCAGGGCCCTCCTGCTTAGCAGGGTCCACCTGCTCAACCTCAAGGCACTCATTACCCTCAAAATCCGGTATATAGTGCGCCCCAAGGTTTCACTTATTACCCTCAAAATCAATCTCAGTTGGTATATAATCAACCTCATGGCAATGCTTAAATAATCCATACGATGCTCAGCAAGAACCTCAATGGTATGCTCAAAATCAATATCCTAGTCCTCAACCCCAGTATGGGCCGAATTATCAGACTTATAACCCCTATGGTCAGAATCTTCTAGGACAAAACATATGGGGGAAAAATTTCTCTCAAATTGGGTGGAATTTTAACACAAGTCCTTATCAGAGACCTCCAATGCCTTTTAATCCTCAATTACCATTTCTCGCTTCGTTGGAACTACCTGATGTGTCAAAGTTAACAAATGATCTGATTCTTCAGGACCCGTATTGGCCTGTAGTTCCGACTAAGATTCCTGGTGATTTTCCTAAGTTTGAGGGCAAGTCCGAAGAAGACCCCCAAGCGCATGCTATGACTTACCACTTGTGGTGTTCCTCTAACTCTTGGGTTGAAGATTCCATCCGACTTTGTCTTTTCCAACAGACTCTTACTGGTGTCACTGCAAAGTGGTACATTGAGTTATCTCATGGCATTTTCCAAGATTTCAACTCTTTAGCCATGGCGTTTCTTACCCATTTTCAGTTACCAGTTCGCTATGAGACTGAGACACATCTCCTCACATCCTTGAAATAGGATCGAGCTACTCACATCTCAGATCATATTCATGAATGGAGGCATCGTCATCGCTTGATTAAGTTTGATATTCTTGATCAACTTCTAAATAATTGGTTCACTACCTCCTTTTTCAACCAGATCGTGAAAGATGTATCTATGGGGGCATGTGTAACCAAGGAACAGACCATTTCTCATGCCCAGTACCTTGATCTTGTGTACTCTCAGACTGGCACGTTGTACGATATCTTGCATGATGCCCCTCGACCTCGAACTTCTAAAGCACCAGCGACCCCATCCATTGCTGGTACTATTGGTTCTATATCCCAGACTTCTCGAAAGTCTTCTCCTTCAAATCCTGGGAAGAAAAATTCTAATCCTTCCAATGATGTTGCTTCTCATCCCATTCTGAATCCTGGTAAAACCGCGGAAGTCAATGTCGTTTAGGCCAATCCTGCGGATAAAAATTCCAAAGGGAAAAATAAGGGTAAAGGTAAGGCCAAAGTCCATACCTCGAAGCCAGATTCTTCAAAACCTCGTGCTGATGATGGTTCACGGTGCAAGCCAAAGTACCTTTGTTTGATTTGTGACGAAGAGCACTACACCAAGGACTGTCCTCGACGGTCCGAAGTGAGAATATTGCTCATAGGCACCCAGGGAACTACAGCTGTTATTAAATAACCTTTTCCATCTCAGCAAACCCAGATGGTAGAGCAACCTCAGTCCTCTGCTCCATTTGGCTCTCAGGTGTTCATGATGAATGGTTCTGCATCCATTTCTATTGCTACTTGGTCGAAAGATTATACCGAATCGTGTCAGGCATCGGGGAAAGAGATTGTCGATGGTCCTCCTCCTCCACCTTCTTCTGGCCCCTTACAGATTGAAAGGCCCAGTAATGAGCCCGTTGTGTGGACACCTTCCAAAGGTGTAATCCACAAGTCTTCTTACAATCCAAAAACCCGTGTTGCTCAACATTACAGTATTGTTGAGGATTTGGGTCAGGTGCCATTTGCGATGTCTGCATTAGAAGTACTTCGGAGTTTTCTGTCTCAACGAAAGGCTTTTCTACCTGCGATTGGCAGGGTTGATCCTGTTGATACTAACCTTTTCACTTTCGATTTAGAGAATTTCATTCCACGACTCCCGCACCAAATTGCACTCATCATACAAGTTGTCATTAATGGTCTCGATATCCATCAAGCTGTTGTGGAAGAAGGTGCATCTACATGCGTCATGTCATACTCTTGTTGGAAAGCCATTGGTTCTCTACCTTGAATTCATCACCAAATGCCCCTAAAGCATTTTGATGGAAGGGAATCAAAACCTTTAGGTATTCTCGCTAGTTTATCGATTACATTGAAAGGGAGGAAAGTCAATGTTGAGGTAGAATTAGTTGACGCCAAGCTCAATTACAATCTTCTCCTCGGTCGCAATTAGACTCACACCATGTTGTGTGTTCCATCCACTCTCTTTCGTGTCCTAAAATTTCTGCATGAAGGAAATATTGTTATTGTTGATCAATTGTCGTTTTTCACTTCTTCTTCCGAGAACAACATTCCATATGTGGATCAAATTCCTACTCCCTATGAGAGCTTTGGGTCGGGTCTCTTCAAAGATCTTGCCCTCATGGGTATTTTTCCCCTTCCTCCACCCAACACTATTCAGATCAATATGATATCTCGGTCTGGTGACCCATTGATCATCCCTTCGCCTGAATAGATCGATTCTTTTGGAGATTCAATGTCGTTGAGTCCGATCGAGATTGACTATTGTGAACTCATCGCAGCTTTGGAACCTTCGTCTTTTAATCATGCTCCTTTGAGCATGTCTCTTAACACTTATTCTCAATCCCCTTGGCTCGGAAATTCGGATTTGCCCGACCCCTTGAAAGAGATATTTCCATTCGATGAATCCATCGTGGAAACCATGTCTCTCGAGGATCTTCCGTGGGATGATAGTCATCATCATTCCTCATTCATGCCTGGCCTTGGGGCCATGTCTACCTGTCTTGAGAGATTTGCATCTCAAGTTCCTTCTCCTCTACTTCAAATGCCTATACTAACACATGAATTTTTCATAGAGGGTAACTTGAGCAATATCACACAAATGATGCCTATCAACATTTCCGTCAAACCAGGAATTGTTGAGAACATCCATCTCAGGGTCACTTGTTCTTCAGATGAAGTTCAAGTTTATACTAGCCTTTTCTGCAAGTTTCGTGACGTCTTTGCATGGTCCTATGAAGAAATGTCTGGCACCGATCCCAGTATAGTGGTGCATGAAATTCCTACCTACCCTAGTTCGAAGCTTGTTCGTCAACGTCTTCGTCTTGCCCACCCTAGAAAGGCTGTCGCCATTAAAAGCGAAGTTGAAAAACTTCTCAACACTAGTTTCATCTACCCGATTCCCTTGATAGAATGGGTGTCCAATATTGTCCCCGTAGATAAGAAACAAGGTACCATTCGGGTCTGTGTTGATTACCATGACATCAATAGGGCCTGTCCTATGGATAATTATCCTACTCCCTTTATCAATCATATCATTGATGACTGCGCTGGGAGTGAGATCTTTTCCCTCATGGATGGATTTTCTGGCTATAACCAGATTAACATTCTCCTAAATGATCAGTATAAGACTGCCTTCATCTGTCCCTGGGGTACTTTCACGTATAAGAAGCTCCCTTTTGGCTTAAAAAATATTGGGGCCACATTTCAGCGAAAGATGTCGTACACTTTTCATGATATTAAGCACATCATTCAGCCTTATCTGGATGACATTCCAGCTCATTCATCTAAGTGTAAGGACCATCCTGACCATCTTCATCAGATATTTCTTCATTGTCGACACTACAACATCTAGCTAAATCCGCACAAATGCATCTTCTGCATCGATTCCGGTAGACTCTTGGGGTTTATCATGTCCAAAGACAGGATTCGCCTCGATCCTCTCAAAGATGATGCTATCATTAATCTCCCCTCTCCATCTTCATTACATCAACTACAGAGTCTACAGGGGAAGGCTAATTTTATATGATGTTTTATACCTAACTATGCCGAAGTGGCTAAAGGATTCACGCGCTTACTAAAGTAGGCGTCCCGTTCCTTTGGGATGAGATCGCTCAGAATTATTTTGATGCACTGAAGACGTTTCTCGTCAAGCTCCTCTTTTGCATCCTCTGAACTATCATCGTGATTTTTCCCTCTATTTAACCACCACTTTCAGCACATTTGCAATGGTTTTGGTACAAGACGATGATGACGGTGACGAGCATGTTATTTATTACCTCTCTCATAACCTTCTCGATACTGAAACGCGTTATGCCCATGTCGAGAAGTTAGAATTAGCTGCAGTTCAATCAGTTCAATGTTTTTGTCATTATATTCTATTGCATACTGTGACTGTGATTTCCGAATGCAACCCCATGACTTATATATTGTCTTGAAAATTTATGGGGGGAAAGTACTCAAAGTGGATTGTCATCCTCCAAGAGTTCGATTTGGAATTTACTACTGCCAAGTCAAATAAATCATTAGTCTTTGCTGATTTGATCTGCTCCCTTCCTTTGACTCTGCTCCGTCTGGTTCTGAAGAATGCATTCCGGACAATACACTTTTTCTAATTAGCACCCTCAATCCTTGGTACGGTGATATCATCATATATCTCCATACTTCTACCTTTAGATCTGAGTTGACAAAGGATGCTCGGCGCCGCATCCGCCATCAATCGCAACCTTATCGTATAGTCGGAGATACACTCTACCGCATTGGAGTTGATTCCATTCTCCACCAGTGTTTGACCCTTGACGAGGCCGAGAAAGCTCTGAATGATTGCCATAATGGTGCCTGTGGTGGTCACATGTTTGGTTACGCCACTGCATAGAAGATTCTTCATGCTGGGTATTTCTGGCCCTCTATCTTCAAGGAATGCATTGTCGCGGTTCGTAAAAGCCACAATTTCTAGATCTATCAGCGCAAGATGTGTGTGCCGCCTGCAAATCTCCACCCTGTCATTTCTGTTGGTCCCTTTGTGAAGCGGGGCATCTATTTTATGACGTGTAACCCTCACTCGGTCAGGGGGCATGCTTATATTATCGTAGTCGTTGACTACTTCACCAAATGGGTCGAAGTAATGCCTACGCTTGTAGCTAACGGTAAGGCAACAGCTCAATTCATATTCAATCACATCATTTCTAAGTTTGGCATCCCTCAAGCCATCGTTACCAATCATGGTTCCCATTTTCAGCATTATATGGTGGTGGAGGTAACTTATAAGTTGGGTCTGTGTCATGACAGCTCAACGTCGTACTATCCTCAGGCTAATGGCCAGGTTGAAGCTGTGAATAAAGTTCTTGTCACTATGCTTCAACATACGATTGGAATACACAAATCCAATTGGCATCTTATATTATTTTCGGATCTTTGGGGATACCAAACCTCAGTTAACGATGCGACCGGATTCACTCCTTTTCAGCTTGTTTACGGTCTGTAAGCTACCCTTCCGATTGAGTGTGAAATACCTTCACTCAAATTGGTTGTTGAAATATTGCCTAACACTTCACCTGAAGAAGTGTGTCTTCTCTACTTAAAAAGGCTAGATGAAACTCGTCGCTTTGGTTCTTAGGTCATCAAGGCATAGAAAAAATGGGTCAAAGCCCATTTTGACCAGTCGGTTTCCCCTCACTCCTTTGTAGAAGGAGACATCGTACTCCTGTACGACCAAGCTCATGATAAGCTGGGGGCAAGAAAATTTCAACCCATGTGGCATGGGCCTTACATTGTTAAACATGTTTCGAAGAATGGGGCCTTTGAGGTCATTGATTACGAAGGTCATCCTTTAGATCAGCCCAGAAATGGGTTGTATCTCAAAAAATATTATGCATGAGTCATTCGTGCATGTTTTGTGTACATAAGTGTTCTTTTAATTTCTGTACATTTCTTAGCTTGGTGTGTTTTGCGAGCGTTTTCCTGCTTATTGGGTCGTTTCTTATTATGCAGATGTCTATTACCCCTTATGTCGGTTTCGCGGATGGTGCTTCCCGCAGTACCCAGAACTTGTCTTTGGTAGCCTAGGTAATTTATGATCCTGCTAGTGAATTGATAGATCTGTAAGGTATTTTTCTAGGACAGACTACAAACAATGTCGTTGAGTATAGTTTTGTCATTGAACTGTTAACCGAGGCGATTACCCTTAGAATTAGTGCATTGGTTGTAAATCTAGACTCACAGCTTGTTTTTCTTTAACTCAATGGGCATTATTCAGTTAGAAACCCTCCAAATGAATGCATTAACTGATAAAGTGGCTAATATTGTATTGGATATACATTTGTATAATCACTAAAATCATCATCACATGAGAGAATCATATCAAATGGGAAAATAGATGTATATATATATATATATATATATATATATATCGAATGTTTACATCAGTGTGAACCATAAATTTCAAAAAATATGTGTGTTTCTGTTACATCCTGAGACATCATGTCTCCCAAAATATGCAGAAATAAAGCCTAGGTGTCTAATCGTCATGATGATCATGATAGCATGTCACTGCCTGGACAAGCTGCCTCACCAAGCGATGAACTCGGTTTGACACCCCTATAGTGTGTCTCTGGTATGAACGAGGAACATCGTCGAATCGCGCATAATCTAGGACCCCACAGGTAATTCCCTCCAAGTTGTGCATGATCTCCTCCTCCTCACCATGTGGGGAAATATCAAAGTCGCGAGGGATTCGCCTCGCTACCGGAGACATACCTATAGGTCCTTAGGCCTACATCTGCAAACACATTAATTAAATGTCAGGACATACATACCCAAAAAATTATAATACTCATGAAAATAAAAAAAATAAGTCTTACCAAGTGCTTCATCCCAATCCTCTCGTTCTGGGAGTGGGAGGTCCGAATCACCAGTGAAATGTGTGCCAGAGTAGGACCAATCCTCCACGACAATCAGCTGTCGGCGGAGCCAATCAAAGAAATTCGGTCTCCAGGACATCTGCTGACTGCCCCCTGATCTTGGCATCAAAGCTACCCATCGGGCCATCTGTGGTTCCAGTGCTGGTGGTGTTGGGACTATCACCTCCTGACACTGAAAGATTGGTATTCATTCCAAGAAGAACAATACCAGGATAGACCCATAACTGAATTTCTTCAGTTTGATCTTCTTGCACTTTTTCAGTTGGTGTTTCATATTGATCGTCATTACCTCTGCCCAGTTGTAGATGGTCGGTGTCAAGCAGTCTACAGCAAGAAGTAGTTGTGTCTTCATTGATTCGTGTGGTGCTTGTGATCCCGCAGCTCGTGTGATGGTATGTAGCACTACCTTTAGTGCTAGATTCGGGATAGTCTGGATATCCACTTTCCCGCTTCATGATCCTTTCCATGCCCCTGGACATACCCTGTCAATTACCGTACTCATGTTCTCCATGGTGGGCCGAGTGCCGGTCAAGATTGGTGTTTCACCCCTCTGTAATAGTCCTTTTATGAAGTAAATGTCTGAAACATTGATCTCAAGTTCCTGATCCCGAAAAATGAATTTTTCCTAACTCTCATCCCAAATGTTGATCAAGTATTACAGCAACTCCGGTTGAGCTCTAAGGCATGGTGTCATGAAGAGATTTTTCAGTCCACAGTCTCTAAGAGCTTCCATGCATCTCTCATTGTCCATGGCCAGCTCGTCTTCTTCACTGTGTTCCCATTCTTTCCATTCGATAACCATTTTGTCGCTTTACACCTACAAACATGTTCATATGAACTTCATTAGTTAGATTGAAAGCTTAGAATTTGTGGAAATTAAGCTTGCAGCTTACTTGCATTATCAGTTTTAAAAGGTTTGTGCAGTTGGTGCGACTATTTGGGAAACATTCGCACCAACGGGCGTGCCCTAGTTCCGAAAATTGGGTGATTGACGGGAGTCCGTGCCCGAAACTCGCGCCAATCGTTGTGCCCTAGTTTTCATAATTTCCCCCCTCAAAAATCAAAATTGAAGGTTGCAGGTAATGAAAGAGTAATTAAAATGCAAGGAAGGATGTCGCCTCTTACCTAGAATTGACGAATTCGAGATTGATCTGTTGGATCACCCGTAATCGTCACCGTAAAATCACAGTATAAAATGGGTAACTATTGCTCCACAAGAGGTAAAAGTGAAAAGTAATTATTTTTTACCATTTTTTCCATTTTATAACTTTTCAGAACCCTAATTAGGTTTTAAGACATTTTTTTCGATTATTACATTATGTTATTTTGAGAAATGGATTTTACATTTGTTTCTTATGCAATGACATGTTTTTAATGAGATAGCGATGAAGTAACGAATTATATTTTATACTTTTTCAGACTCATTAAAAACAAGAAAAAGTCACTACTGGAGTCATCTTTCAGCTCTTTTCTGACTCTCTAAAACTGAAAATATTTTCGAGACTCTTGTCATTTGGAACTCGTTAAATGTCTACGAAATGATATCTACCCAGTATACATTTAACCCTTTTTTGGGTTGTGATAGATTATTTACGAAAAAGGAATACCTTAGCCTATCGCAACTAAGAGTTTCTTTCAGATATTGTTTTCTACCTTTTTTGATCTAAGGGACTATTTACGAAAAGGGACATGTTGGAGTTTTCTTTTTTGCTTCTTTTCAAACTCTCTAAACATGAAAAGATGTCGAATTCATGTCAAGTTCTCCCTTTGTCAGACTCGTTAAACCCTGATGACATCGGAAATCGTCACCATGACGTTGCTCGAGTTCATCCTTCCTAGGGCTCGTAAAATGTACTAGGTTGGATTTGTTCGAAGGAAAAACTTATATTGCAAGCATATGCTGTCCCCTTCAAGCTTGCTTTAAAAAATAATTGGGGTACTCGCCAGAAATGGTGGGGGAAAATGGAACCAGTCCTTAGTTGTGTTGGCAATATGTTGCTCTTGAACATGACACTCGTCTACATTTGTGTCGGGTTGGGGACAGCTCATTTCATAATTTTTTCCTCCATGGGTTTGGGTAATCTATTTTGACCTCTCATCTGCTTTTTGCCTCATCATAATGACCTCAGATCCCTTGATGTCAAATACTACCAGATTCAGAGTCATGTCGCTGATATGTTCAAGAGAAGTTTCGGCTCTGCAATTTTAACCTCCCTCTAATTCTTTGTTGGTCCTTATTCATTATCATCATATTCCTTTGTCTCGTGTCGATGATGTCAGAAAAATTATGGCCCTCCTTCGACCAGGTCACTTCCTATCGACTTCAACTCAGTATCCAGGAATTTGGTCTAAAGACTCCCTTCTGGTACCTTGGAGCCTGCATGCCTCAATGGCAGGTTCTTCGCATTCGACGATAGGTCCACATCATTGGCCTTCAATCGAGTGATTCTACGAGTGTTCGATGCTAGCTTACTGTTCACATTCCATGGATAGTACCTGTTGTACCTTCAGAACCATTTTCATTATTGGTGGTTTCTCTCATGCCTATTAATAGCATTCATCATTGGCTGGTAATCAGGTGATTTTCTTGCATGTTCGACTTCAACTCACATATTCACATGCTTGAATTTGTACTTGTTCGGGTTGAGATGGAGCGCAAGACCCTGGGTTTTGTCTGATAAGATCCAGGCTAAGGGATATTCTAGTTTATCATGCCTTTATTACATGACTCTTTTGATTCGAAGGTTGCGACCATACCTGAGTCTATTTATTGATCCTTACTGTTGGATGGCTGCGTCCATACCTTGGATCTCAGTTTATATGTACACTTTTATGGATGGTTGTGCCCATGAAATATTTTCATGTATCAGAGATATCAGTTGTATTTTAATTTCAGGTCTTCCAACGATGTTGTTTGGTTCGAACGTGTTATCATAAAGCATTTCACCCCTTCCTCTCTCTCGAACCTCATGCTCTAGGGGCATCTGTTACACAACATTTTTTCACTGTCCTACAATCCCCATCCCGCACATTGGAGGCTCATTTCTATGAAAAAAATAGATTTTCATGCCTTGCAAATACCATCATTGCATCCCTTTCCATGAGGACAACATTCCTTTTGTTGACAATTTCCTGAACAGACCATCAAAAACACTTGTTTTTGTCTTGGCGCTAGTAGACCGTTATGCCCTCGTGCCGATGAGGAAATTAACACTAGGCCCCACACCCATTGGCACTCTGTCTCAGTGAGTTACCCATGCCAATCTGTTTATGGAATGTTTTTTTAAAAATAGAGGAGAAGTTTCCCTCATAACAAACTTCATGGGCGAGTCATCTGTAGTGATTCGACTAAATAACCACGGCATCCCTCCTTTGGCCTCTTGTTTCCACCTTTTGGGGAAACCTCCCAAGGGGTAAGGCCACCCTTCAACTCTTGTAGGGATCCCAACCTCCTCCTCTCCCTCTATAAATATAACCATCTTCCATTGATGAGCTACCTGAACTGAACATATTATAGTTGAAACTCTAGAGAGATTTTTATACACTTTGTTGGAAGAGATAGAACGGAGGAGACCCTTATTGAGAGAGCTTAGGCTTTTGTCTTCATCTCATCCAAATTCCTTGATGATTCATTGAGACGCACTTTGATTGAACCTCGCTGAAGGAGGTTGCGACTTCAAGGATCCGGTTGTAACTCTTTCTTCTATTTATACATATACATGACTATTGTCTAGTTCCCATCTTAAGTCATCTGTATTTGTTGATGGCTGTCTTAACACTCTGTAAACTGATTCGTAATTCATGTATGAGATCATTGTTTCTTATGCTACTCTTTGCATCTTGCCGCGGGTATCAGCATCCTTTACTTGAGAAAGGATCATGAACGCCTAGGCGGGGAATAAAGAGGCTACCAACGACGAAAAACCCACGACAATAGCATTGTGATTCTGAGGTAGGTTGAATACCCGCAGAAGGCCCGAGGATAGGGTGGCGGATAATATCATTATCTTGGTGAGAGGAAGTGAGATTGCAACAAGATGATGAGCTTAGTGAAAAGAGTCGCCTTCACTAAGTGGGCCCGCAGGCTATTTTTGGCGCAAATCTATTTTTAGACTATGTCTATTTTTAGACATGTCGATCATATTCTATGAGTTGCAGGATGCTATTTGTGGATGGTTGGTCAAGTTGAAAAAATAGATGGACTTCTATTTTTAGACATATTGGGCGGAATCTATTTTTAGATTGCCAGTCTAAAAATAGATATGTCGAATATTATTAGCTCTTAATAATATTTGGACTATAAACATTATCTTATTCTCTTGGAGCACTTAAGTTAAGTGCACAGATGTGGCACAGGAGCTGACAGAAGGAATTACGCTATTCCTGAGGGTTAAGTGGAGCTATTGCATGGATACTTCAGTTAGAACTCATGTGAGAGATTTTGGTGGAGTTGATTGAGGAAGTTAATGGAGTTGTGTTCAGTTTAACTAAGCTAAACATAGTTGAGCTAGTTGTATCTAGTCTAACTGATTGATACACTAGTGAGAGTGGTGTGAATTAATTATTAATTAATTCACTAATTATTAACTCATTAATCAACTAAAGAATACATTAGTTAACTACAGTGCATGGACAGTTTCAGAGGAGACCAGTGAAGAGGTAGGTGAAAGAGAAGTGTGACTATCGGTTGTGACTATAGTGTTGCATGAGTTTGCACCACACATGGTTGGAGATGCCAATGCGGATTGCGTGAGCAAGGCTGGACCAATTCGAGTTCATTCAGAGCCATTCTTCAACAGTGATTGCGCATTAGAGGTAGGCTAGCAGGTGGCAGAGATTGGAGCATGTCTTTTGCTAGATCGGACCTGATTAGTGTGTAGCAATTGGAGATTGTACTGAGAGCTTGTGAGGAGCTTTGTATAATTATTGTTACATGATCTCTATGACATATAATATATAGATAGTTGGGGGTTTTCAGCTTTAAGCTTTCCCATAAAATACTGTGTTCATATGTGTGATTGTTTATGGTTTTAATGTGCGCATGCGATTGTTTTTATTTCCGCAATTAATGATCAATGGTAGAAGAGATTCTGTATTGTGCATGAAGTAAAAATAGTGTGTGATTAGGAGAATCTCGATGTATAACATATAAGTTATTCAAATTTCTACATGGTATCAGAGCGATATTGTTCATTGGAGCAATTGCAAAACATTGAAGCGGTTGAGTTTTGTGGTGGTGGGTCGAATTTCGTGGTGTTTTCTGGTTTCAAATTTGAGATGTCCTTCAACGGATTGTGATTGGATTATTCCCTTGAGGGCGATTAGAATTATATTGCATGGAAGGACGGGGATGGAGGAGATGGAGGCGGTGTGGATGACAATGGGTTGAAGGAGTTCCTAGATGCGAAATTCCAAAACACCTTACGGCAGATATTGCCCGCCCACTTGACGCATGGCAAAGAAGACGGCAAAGAGTGAGAATTATGTTGGAAGGTGTAAAGGATCACATAGAGTGTCAAGCCTTCATGGTAAGGCTTCTCCATTCTTGATGTGGAAAGCATTGACGGACTTATTCCAAAGCAAGAGCGACTGAGGAGGAAGTTGGTGCTCGGGACAAAATCGAAACATAAAAATGGAGAAAAGGCGACAGTATGCCCAAGTACCTCACGAAGTTCATCCAATGCGGGGATGAGGATTTGGGAAGTGTGAAATTATTTGTAGATGATGAGGACTTGGTGAGCTTGGCTCTCCTTGGGCTTCCAAAGAGTTGGCATTCTTATTAGGACTCTGTCAATGGTCGGGAGAAATTTCCTGGATGGGAGTGACTTTGGTCGGACCTTGTGCAAGAGGAGATAAGGCAGAGTACCAGGGATGGATCTTCATCAAAGAACTCTGATGAAGAAAATTGCGCTTTGGCTTCCAAAGCAAAGAAGGGGAAGAGCAAGAAGAATTCTTCTCAATCCGGTGCGAAAGGCAAGAAGCAGGACATGTCCAAGGTGAAGTGCTTTCACTGTCACCAACACGAACATTACGCCACTAGTTGTCCACAGAAGAAGAAAAATAAGTAGGCTGCTGGATCTGCAGCTAGAGAGGCCTTAGCCTCGCAGTTTGAGCTGGATTTTCACTAATCGCATGCTTGGTCTCAAGTGTGATGGGATCAGTATGGTTCTTGGACAGTGGTGCGTCTTTTCACATGACTGGAGATCGAGATCTGTTTTCAGATCTGGATGAGAAAGATCTTGGAGTGCACATCGAGATGGGCGATGATGGTAGATACAGTGCGACCGGTATTGGTACCATTTCCTTTGAGAGGGAGTCTGGTAAACCCTTCGTATTGAAGGAAGTGATGCATGTTCCAGGATTGAAGAAGAATCTAATCTCTGTGGCGATGTTAGAAGACAAGGGATATGATGCTGTATTTAGCGAGGGAAAGGCTTTCTTGCGCAGTAAGGCAACTGGTGAAACCCAGAGGATAGGGGTTCGAGTTAAGAACCTTTATCAGTTGCAGGTAGATGGTTGCGCAGCAATGGCAAGCAAGGCAGAAGGAGTGGTGAGCCGGGATGATGGCGAGATGTGGCACAGGAGATTGGGCCACCTTCACTATGGAGCTTTGAAAATTTTGCAGCAGATTTCTACCGGGCTTCCCAAAGGTACACTTGCACAGTCAGATCAGTGCAACGGATGTACTTTGGGAAAATTTGTGAAAGCCACCTTTCACGAGAAGGATAGTCGCGCCACGAAGATCCTTGAGAGAATTCACACAGACGTGTGTGGACCTTTCTTAGTAGCTTCGACAGCAAAGCACAAGTACTATGTGATCTTTGTTGATGATTTTTCTCGGAAGTGTTGGATCTTCTTCAATTAGAAGAAGAGCGAGACATACTCAAAGTTCTGTGAGTTCAAGGCACTGGTTGAGAAAGAATCGGGGAAGCAGGTGAAGGCTTTTAAGAGCGACAATGGTGGTGAATTCATCTCTAGAGAATTCAAGGAATTTTGCAGCGCAGAAGGAATTCGAAGAGAGCTCATAGCGCCTCATAACCCACAGCAGAATGGGGTCGCAGAGCAAAAGAACAAAACGATCGTGGGTGCTGCACGGGCGATGTTGCATGATAAAGGCCTTCCCATACACTTGTGGGCTGAGGCATGCAATATTGCGGTATATGAGAAAAAACTTTGTCCTCAAAGGATACTTGGCATGAGTACACCTGAGGAGGCATTTTCTGGTAAGAAGCTTGATATTTCCCATTTGAGGACTTTTTGGTTCACCTGTTTACATTCATGTGACGAAGGATGCTAGGAATAAGTTGGAGCCGACCGTAGAGGTTGGGATATTTTTGGGGTACACTGATATGCCCCACAACTATCGTGTGTATTTTCTATACAGTTGCAATACTGTTGTGCGACGGGATATCAAATTTCATGAGGAGAAATCCATGAAGTATTCGCTTGAGAGGGAGCCACACTTGCATGCAAATGAGGAGCTATTAGTTCCTAAGGATGAGTCTCAGGATGTGGATCAGCCACAAGATGAGGTTCATGGAGTGGAAGAGACCACTCATGCAGCACCAACCATCAGAGGGCGGAAGCGCACTACAGAAGCTGAGCGACTGGATCAAGATGTAGAGAAGGTTGTAGGAGCACCTACATCACAGCGCAGACAAAGATAGTCACCTGACTGGTACACTGGATACATGGCTCTTATGAGCCAGTGTATCGTGACAGAGCCATCCTATTTCAAGGAATCTATGGAGGATCCCGCATGGGTAGATGCCATGGTGGAAGAGTATGATTCGATTGTCAGAAACAGTGCATGGGAGATTGTCCCAAGGCCGGAAGGGAAATGAGTAGTAGGTTCGAGATGGATCTACAAAGTGAAGCAAGCAGCTGACGAGAGTGTGGAGAAGTACAAGGCAAGATTTGTTGCCTGAGGCTTCTCACAGATTGAGGGGATCGATTATGAGGAAACATTTGCACCTTTCGCAAGGTATTCTTCCATATGGACGATCCTAGCTCTCTCAGCACAGATGGGGTGGCACATTCATCAGATGGATGTGAATACTGCGTTGCTCAACAGAGTGATTGAGGAGGAGGTGTACATAGAGCAACCCGAAGGTTTCGAGATCTTAAGCAGCGAGTCGCATGTGTGCAGGCTCAAAAGAGCGATGTATGGGTTGAAACAAGCACCTCGTTCTTGGTACACACGGATCGACAGTTACTTTACCGGACTTGGATTCACCAAGAGTGAGGCGGATCCGAACCTATACCAGATAGTGGTGGAGGGTAAGTTGTTGATCATTGTACTTTATGTAGATTATTTGATACTGACCGGTGATGAAAAGTTAATACTCTCATGCAAGGCTGATCTTGCAAAAGATTTTTAGATGAAGGACTTAGGCCTCCTTCATTATTTCCTGGGATTGGAAATTTGGCAGCGCAATGATGGACTGTTTGCGTCTCAAGGAAAGTATGCCTGGGAGATACTGGAGAAGTTCAACATGCATGGTTGCAAGCCTGTTGATACTCCTCTTCCTGGTGGTTGGAGGAAGGAGGATGCTACATCGGCGGATGTAGTGGATGCCACTGTTTACCGACAGTTGGTGGGGTCGCTCATGTATCTAGTCAATACACGACTCGAAATATGCTACGCAGTTAACCATCTTTCACAAGCTATGGTTAAGCCTACCAAGCTCTTTTGGAAGGAAGGGAAGCATGTATTGAGATATCTCAGAGGCACATTGGGATATGGACTTTGGTACAGACAGTCGGATGAGGTGAAGCTGTGTGGCTTCATGGATGTAGATTGGGCAGGGAGCCCAACAGATAGAAAGAGCACATCTGGAGGTATTTTCAGTATCGGGTCAACAGCGGTTTCTTGGTACAGCAAGAAGCAGAGATCCATGGCACTCAATTCAGCAGAGGCCAAGTATATGGTAGCGAGTTTGGCTGCATGCGAGGCTATATGGATGAGGAAGATCCTAGTTGGGTTGTTCGGTTCACACTTAGATCCTACTGTGATATATTTTGATAATCAGAGTTGCATCAAAATCTCGGTTAATCCAGTATTTCATGATAGATATAAACACATTGACATCTGGTATCATCATATCAGAGATTGTGTGCAGTGGAAGATCATGTTACTTTCATACATTCCTACGGAGGATCTGTGATGGCAGATATCTCGATCAATAACTACCAGAAAATTGCAACTAATACTGGCTGTGAGGGCAGATAGGGCATGTATTTCTTTATTCATGAGAGGGAGTGAGATTCAACAAGATGATGAGCTTAGTGAAAAGAGTTGCCTTCACTAAGTAGGTCCACAGGCTATTTTTGGTGCAAAGTCTATTTTTAGACTATGTCTATTTTTAGACACGTCGATCATATTCTATGAGTTGCAAGATGCTATTTGTGGATGGTTGGTCAAGTTGGAAAAATAGATGGACTTCTATTTTTAGACATATTAGGCGGAATCTATTTTTAGATTTCCAGTCTAAAAATAGATATGTCGAATATTATTAGCTCTTAATAATATTTGGACTATAAACATTATCTTATTCTCTTGGAGCACTTCAGTTAAGTGCACAAATGTGGCACAGGAGCTGACAGAAGGAATTACGCTATTCCTTAGGGTTAAGTGGAGCTATTGCATGGAGAGTTCAGTTAGAACTCATGTGACAGAGTTTGGTGGAGTTATTGAGGTAGTTGGTGGAGTTGTGTTCAGTTTAACTCAGTTAGACACAGTTGAGCTAGTTGTATCTAGTCTAACTTATTGATACACTAGTGAGAGTGGTGTGAATTAATTATTAATTAATTCACTAATTATTAACTCATTAATCAACTAAATAACACATCAATTAACTTCAGTGCATGGACAGTTTCAGTGAAGACCAGTGGAGAGATAGGTGAAAGAGCAGTGTGACTATTAATTGTGACTATATTGTTGTATGATTTGCAACAACCAGTGATGGAGATGCCAATGAGGATTGCGCAATGCATACTAGGTGAATTCGAGTTCATTCAGAGCCAATATTTATCAGGGATTGCGCAGTAGAGGCAGGCTAACAGGTGGCAGAGATTGGATCATGTAATTTGCTACATTGGACCTGATTAGTGTGTAGCAATTGGAGATTGTACTGAGAGCTTGTGAGGAGCTTTGTATAATTATTGTTACATGATCTCCATGACATATAATATACAGATAGTTGGGGGTTTTCAGCTTTAATCTTTCCCATAAATATTGTGTTCATATGTGTGATTGTTTATGGTTTTAATGTGCGCATGCGATTGTTTTTATTTCCGCAATTAATGATCAATGGTAGAAGAGATTCTGTGTTGTGCATGAAGTTAAAATAGTGTGTGATCAGGAGAATCTCAGTGTATAACATATAAGTTATTCAAATTTCTACATGGTATTAGAGCAATATTGATCATTGGAGCAATTGCAAAAACATTGAAGCGGTTGATTTTTGTGGTGGTGGAATTCGAATTTACAGCAGTGTTTTCTTGGTGTCGAAGTTGAGATGTCTTTCAACGGATTGCGACTGCAGTATTCCCTTGAGGGCAGCTCGAATTATATTGCATGGAAGGACAGGATGGAGGCGGTACTAGATGACAATGGGTTGAAGGAGTTCATAGATGCAGAAATTCCAAAACCTGCTTCTGGCGATGCTGCCGCACTTGACGCATGGCAAAAGAAGACAGCAAAGTGTCAAAGAATTATGTTGGAAGGTGTAAAGGATCACATAGTGTCCAGCCTTCATGGTAAGGCTTCTCCATTCTTTATGTGGAAAGAGTTGACAGACTTATTCCAAAGCAAGAGCGACCAGAGGAAGTTGGTGCTCAAGGACAAACTTAGAAACATAAAAATGGAGAAAGGCGACAGTATGCCCAAGTACCTCACGAAGTTCATCCAATGCAAGGATGAGCTGGGAAGTGTGGGGGCGACTGTAGATGAAGAGGACTTGGTGAGCTTGGCTCTCCTTGGGCTTCCGAAGAGTTGGCATTCCTATTAGGACTCTGTCAATGGTCGGGAGAAATTGCCAAGATGGGAGCGACTTTGGTAGGATCTTGTGCAAGAGGAGATAAGGCGAAGTACCAGGGATGGATCTTCATCAAAGAACTCAGATGAAGAAAATTGCGCTTTGGCTGCCAAAGCAAGGAAGGGGAAGAGCAAGAAGAATGCTTCTCAATCCAGTGCTAAAGGCAAGAAGCAGGACATGTCCAAGGTGAAGTGCTTTCACTGTCACCAACACAGACATTACGCCACTAATTGTCCACGGAAGAAGAAAAATAAGCAGGCTACTAGATCTGCAGCTAGAGAGGCCTTAGCCTCATAGTTTGAGCTATATTTTTCACCGATCGCATGCTTGGTCTCAAATGTGATGGGTTTAGTGTGTTTTCTTGACAGTGGTGCGTCTTTTCATATGACCGGAGACAAAGATTTGTTTACTGATCTAGATGAGAAAGATCTTGGAGTGCACATCGAGATGGGCGATGATGGTAGATACAGTGCAACTGGTATCGGTACCATTTCCTTTGAGAGGGAGTCTAGTAAACCCTTCGTATTGAAGGAAGTGATGCATGTTCCAGGATTGAAGAAGAATCTGATCTCTGTGGCGATGTTAGAAGATAAGGGATATGATGTTGTCTTTAGCGAGGGAAAGGCTTTCCTGCGCAGCAAGGAAACTGGTGAAACCCAGAGGATAGGGGTTCGAGTTAAGAACCTTTATCAATTACAGGTAGATGGTTGCACAGCAATGGCAGGCAAGGCAGAAGGAGTGGTTATCCGGGATGATGGTGAGCTGTGGCACAGGAGATTGGGCCACCTTCACCATGGAGCTTTGAAAATTTTGCAGTAGATTTCTACAGGGCTTCCCAAAGGTACACTTGCATAGTCAGATCAATGCAAGGGATGTACTTTGGGAAAATTTATGAAAGCCACCTTTCACGAGAAGGATATTCACGCCACAACGATCCTTGAGAGAATTCACACAGACGTGTGTGGACCTTTCTTAGTAGCTTCGACAGTAAAGCACAGGTACTATGTGATCTTTATTGATGATTTTTCTCGGAAGTGTTGGATCTTCTTCATGCAGAAGAAGAGCGAGACATACTCAAAGTTCTGTGAGTTCAAGGCACTGTTGAGAAAGAATCGGGGAAGCAGGTGAAGGCTCTTAGGAGCGAAAATGGTGGTGAATTCATCTCTAGAGAATTCAAGGACTTTTGCAGCGCAGAAGGAATTCGAAGAGAACTCATAGTGCCTCATAACCCACAGCAGAATGGGGTTGCGGAGCGAAAGAATAGAACGATTGTGGGTGCTGCACGGGCAATGTTGCATGATCAGGGCCTTCCCATACAGTTGTGGGCTGAGCCATGCAATATTGCAGTATATTTGCAAAACCGTTGTCCTCACAGGATACTTGGCATGAGTACACCCAAGGAGGCGTTTTCTGGTAACAAGCCTGATATTTCCCATTTGAGGATTTTTGGTTCACCTGTTTACATTCATGTGATGAAGGATGCCAAGAAGAAGCTGGAGCTGACCACAGAGGTTGGGATATTTGTGGGGTACACTGATACGCCCCACAACTATCGTGTGTATTTTCCATATAGTCGCAAGACTTTTGTGCGACGAGATATCAAATTTCATGAGGAGAAAGCCATGAAGTGTTCACTTGAGAAGGAGCAACACTTGCATGCAGATGAGGAGCTATTAGTTCCTAAGGATGAGTCTTAGGATGTGGATCAGCCACAAGATGAGGTTCATGGAGTGGAAAAGACCACTCATGCAGCGCCAACCATCAGAGGACGGAAGCGCACTACAGAAGCTGAGTGACTGGCTCAATATGCAGAGAAGGTTGTAGGAGCACCTACATCACAGCGCAGATAGAGACAGTCACCTGACCGGTACACTGGATGGCTCTTATGAGCCAGTGTATCCTGACAGAGCCATCCTCTTTCGAGGAAGATTTGGAGGATCCCGCATGGGTAGATGCCATGGTGGAAGAGTATGATTCGATTGTCAGAAACAGTGCATGGGAGATTGTCCCAAGGCTGGAAGGGAAATCAGTGGTAGGTTCGAGATGGATCTACAAAGTGAAGCAAGCAGCTGACAGGAATGTGGAGAAGTACAAGGCAAGATTTGTTGCCTAAGGCTTCTCACAGATTGAGGGGATCGATTATGAGGAAACCTTTGCACCTGTCACAAGGTATTCATCCATACGGATGATCCTAGCTCTCTCAGCGCAGATGGGGTGGCACATTCATCAGATGGATGTGAAGACTGCGTTCCTCAACGGAGTCATTGAGGAGGAGGTGTACATAGAGCAGCCCGAAGGTTTTGAGATCTTCAGCAGCGAGTCGCATGTGTGGAGGATCAAAAGAGCGTTGTATGGGTTGAAACAAGCACCTCGTGCTTGGTACACACGGATCGACAGTTACTTTACCGGACTTGGATTCTCCAAGAGTGAGGCGGATCCGAACCTATACCAGATAGTGGTGGAGGGTAATTTGTTGATCATTGTACTTTATATAGATGATTTGATACTGACCGGTGATGAACAGTTGATACTCTCATGCAAGGTTGATCTTGCAAAATAGTTTTAGATGAAGGACTTGGGCTTCCTTCATTATTTCCTAGGATTGGAAATTTGGCAGTGCAATGATGGATTGTTTGTGTCTCAAGGAAATTATGCCCAGGAGATACTGGAGAAGTTCAACATGCATGGCTGCAAGCCTGTTGATACTCCTCTTCCTGGTGGTTGGAGGAAGGAGGATCCTACATCGACGGATGTAGTGGATACCACTATTTACCAACAGTTGGTGGGGTCGCTCATGTATCTGGTCAATACACGACCCGACATATGCTACGCAGTTAACTAGCTTTCACAAGCTATGGTTAATACTACCAAGCTCTTTTCGAAGGTAGGGAAGCATGTATTCAGATATCTCAGAGGCACATCGGTATATGGACTTTGGTACAAACAGTCAGATGAGGTGAAGTTGTGTGGCTTCACGGATGCAGATTGGGCAGGGAGCCCAATGGACAGAAAGAGCACATCTGGAGGGATTTTTAATATCGGGTCGACAGCAGTTTCCTGGTATAGCAGGAAGCAGAGATCCATGGCACTCAGTTCAGCAGAGGCCGAGTATATGGCAGCGATTTTGGCTGCATGCGAGGCTATATGGATGAGGAAGATCCTAGTTGGGTTGTTCGGTTCACACTTAGATCCTACTGTGATATATTGTGATCATCAGAGTTGCATCAAAATCTTGGTTAATCCAGTGTTTCATGATAGATCTAAACACATTGACATCCGATATCATCATATCAGAGATTGTGTGCAGCGGAAGATCATGTCACTTTCATACATTCCTACGGAGGATCAGGATGTTGATATCTTGACGAAGGCGCTCACCAGGAGAAAATTCGAATACCACAGAGGCAGGATAGGGGTGGCAGATGAAATTATATTTTTAGAATATTGGGTGAAGTCTATTTATAGATCGTCAATCTAAAAATAGATGCATGTTGATTATTATCTCTTAATAATAATCAGACTCTAAACAGCAACTTATTCTCTTGGAGCACTTCAATTCAATGCACAGATGTGGCACATCAGCTGACAGAAGGAATTAAACTATTCCTAAGGGTTTACTAGAGCTAATGCATGGAGGACTCAACTAGAACTCAAGTGGCAGAGTTATGACACAGTTGGAAGAAGTAGTTGTGGAGTTGTATTCAGTTTAACTCAGTTAGACTCAGTTGAGCTAGTTGTATCTAGTCTAACTGATTAATACACTAGTGAGAGTGGAGTGAATTAATTAGTTAATTAATTCACAAATAATAACTCATTAATAAACTGAACAATACATCAGTTAACTACAATGCATGGCAGTTTCAATGGAGACCGGTGGAGAGATGGGTGAAAGGGTAAGATAGAATATCTATTGTGACTATAGTGATGCATTGATTGCATCACACACTTAGTGGAGATGCCAATAAGGATTGCGCAGTCAGGGATGGAGTAATTCAAATTCATTCAGAGGTATTCTTCAGCAGAGATTGCACAGTGGAGGCAGGCTAGCAGGTGGCAAAGATCGGTGCATGGATTTGCAAGATTGGTCATGATTAGTGTATGACGATTGTACTGTACTGAGGGCTTGCGATAAGCTTTGTATGCTTGTATGAGATTTTCATATGATCTCCATGTTACATAATATATAGTTGGTATTTTTAGCTTCATGATTTCCTCGTTAAAAAATGTGTTATGTGCGATTGAATATTTTTTTTATGCTTAACATGTGCGTGAAATTTATTTTTCCGCAAAATATTAACAAGTGGAATAGATTCAGTATCTTTCATAAAGTTAAATAGTGTGAGATCAAGTGGATCTTGGACATATGCATTCTTAGTGCATATAATTTCTACAAAATATTAAGCTCTTAAGAGATATGAAGTACCTGACTTTGATGAGCTTCCAATACCTTTGAGAATTTTCTCTGGAACCAACTCTCTCTGGTTGATTAGGATTTTGATTTCTCCTCGTATGAATATTCTTGGAAGCCACCTTTAAGTTGAAGGTGACAGTGGAGTCACCAAGGTAGAAGTACAACATTTAAATTTCTAATCTCCTGCTACCTTCAAGAGCTCATTTATTTTGAAAAGAAACACCCGAGATGATATAACTTTCAGACTCTTAGCGAATGCATCAAAATGTTATCACTAGGCTAGAACAGGCTAGGTTGTGTAAACCTCCAACCAAGAATAAATATTTCAAACCAAATTTTAAATGGAAGTTATCCCTTCCAGTCTAAGAGGGCTCTCTCAAGGAAACATTAAAATATTCTAAAATAAAATTCAATTTGCAGATGGCTAACGTTGTTTCTACTTCATGTGATTTTGCAGGTGAAAGAGAGTGTGATGACTACCATCATTGGACATGGATTCAATTAAGGAAAATAAATTACAAACAACATTGTTTTCATGGAAACTGAGGCAATTTTGGCTTTGAAATGATGTGAAATTAAATTTTACAGCTTAAACATAAAAACTTGAAGGAAGTTGGAGCATTGTGACATGAATTCCAAGTAATAAAATTGCTATGAAACTAATAACAATATACAAAACATGGAGATAAAACATATAAGCCAAAACAAAATCTCAGGTCAAAAAGATAGCCTTCTGCAAATGTATATTAACTAAGGAAAAATTTTACAAGGTGATCCTCTCACATCATTCATCAACCCCCATCAAAATGAAAAAGTTACACATATATAGATAAAGGGCTTGGCCCTGATATTTCTCTTAGATTGATGCATAGCTAAGAGACCTAATTCTAATTGAGTTACAAAACATTGAGCCTTTATAGGGATATTTTTTGTTTTAATAGAATTTGAATACAAATAGGATTCTCCTATCATTTATGAACTCAACAAATTTTGTTGGTGACCTTCATCGAATGCAACCAACTACTGAAATGTGTTGGACTGTTGTGTTGGAATGTTGAGCTTTTGCCACGTGGATGTTGACCTGGTTGACCTGCTGACCTATATTCCTAAAAAATAGGAGTCCATTGGTTGATGGTGTGGACACCCCTATGAACTAATCAAAACTTTATCACATAGATAAAACAGAGTTAGGTAGTTTTGTAGAAAATGCCAAAAACAACTTTCTTCTACCCATCTGACCTTTCTGACAGTTATAGGGCCTTCATTTATGTTTTTTAGTTAAACACGTGCCTTTATCACTCCCTTAGCTGAGGTTTAAACTTGTCATTTCCTCCATGAAAAGCTACAGAAATTCCATAGCAAATATCCGGCTTAACTATGGGGAGTTGCTGTGAAACTGTCAATTTTCTGAGTTTTTGCTTTTTCTTGGTTTCCTGTGCCTCCTTATCACTCCTAATAGATATCCAAGAATGTATACTACTAAAATTATTGATTAAACATAGCATAGGCACAAATTAAGGATGTTACCATATTCAAGGAGTGCCATCTATTTCAACAATAATCTGAAGATTTCTCTTTGGAAGTTCCACTTTGATCATTTCAATTTGAGTCTCTAATGCTTTGCTTGTCCTTGCAACCTTTTCTTGTATGCTTGCAACCATTTTTTCCTTTTGTACATGTGTTTCTTCATTCTATGCAAAGGCAGAGTCATCTTCACCATTTTTCTAGTTTCTTCTCCACCCTTTTCATAGAAATCAATCTGCTTTGATATATTTTCCTCTAACTCCTTAAACAATAGTTTAGTTTCTATCACCTCCTAACTGGCTTCCCTTAATTTTTCTTGTAAAACCTCTATTTCACTTTTTTCTTGTACATAATATTTGCCTTTCCTTTTCTTTGTTGGCTCTATTTTTTCTAAAGGCAGCTATGGCATCTTTTCAATTGGATGTTGTGATCATGTGACAGGCTTCCTAGGTTTGAAAATAAAACCTGGTTACTCTTGTGCAAAATATAATTTCTTGGCTCTCTTGATCTTATTTTTAGTTTATGCCTTTATCATTTCTACAGGATACACAATTAGACTTTCTTCAATCTCAATAGATTCTAGGATATCAGATATTTTTCCCTTCCCTTTCTTTTGACTTCTAGTCATCCTCCTCTCAATGCTTGTAGAAGTTTTTACTACTGCCACATGTTATGCTACATGTTCAGCTATAGGTTTTTCCTCTGATTTTTTTTCTTCCCTAGGTGTTATTGATTGGGACTTTGGAGTTTTCCTAGGGGTGGCAGTATCTAAATATTAGCCACTTAAAAATAGAAAGGTGAGCCAATCTCTGTTCAACATGTTTAACTCTTCTACAACAAGCAATTTAATAGACCATGATGGAAAACAGAGGTATTAATGGCATCAGGCTTGGCTTGGACCTTGTCAGCCATCTTTCCCAAACTTCTATACAAATCAAAAGGAATGTCTAAATTTTGTTTACCTATGAAATGCAGTAGAAATTTGAAATGGTACTAGTAGACCATGTTGAACCTGCCTTCACATGTGAAGTATTTCTGGATGACCATCAGGAGTTTACAAAAATGTTATTTGAGGCAAGTTTTGGAGATGCCTGCAATCATATCAATCCCTTTATGTTCTACCTTAAGAAACTCATCCCAATTCAACAATTTAAACGTCTGCACTTTAAACCACATTTCTCCAGTCCTTGGAATCTTTGTATCACAGGAAATGGTATCAAGGGACACCCCAAAGTTCAGCATGCCCGCCTTAGATTTTTTCCTTGTGAAATTGATAGAAAATTATTTGGCAATCTGCCCATGGTGACCCTGCAGCTTCTAATAGAAATGAAGGCACCCCACGCTAGAAAATTCTTGAGTGAAAGCAGGGTCCCCCTCCAACAGCTTCATATTCATTGGTTCATACCTTACAACTGAGCCTCCTTTATATTGCTTCCTCTGTGCCATGGCTTCAAAACGTTGAAAGCAGCGTCTTGCCACCTAAAAATGATCCTAAAGACAACTAAACATGTTATTTACACCAATAGACCTTCCCTAAAGACAGCTAAACCTGCTATTTACAAAAACATACCTTCCCTAAAGACAGTAAGACCATCTCACAAGACAACAAAACCAAGATTAGGACAGCAAAAACATTTCGAATGACAATTAGACTGAGTTTATGACAACAAAACTAATCTAAAGTGGAAAGATAACGAAATAGGAATGAAGTTATACGGTGTGAGATTTTTGGGAATGATGAATAAGACAAATAGAATGTATTCATAACCCACCATGACTTTGACCACCGCCCATTTTTTTTAAAATGTTCCGTTATTGTACCGTTACCATAGTAGTCGAATTTTGTTGCGGGACAAGTGTTCGAAAAGGCAGATCCGCTATAGAAGTGTCAGGAACTTCCGTAGAAAACCCTTAGTTTCTTTAACTGAAAATGCTATGAAATTTTGTAAAACTATCAAAATTCCCATTATGACCAGATAAGCCAAAGACACATGGAAGTGGATTTTAACCTTTATGATAACACCCCCCTTAAATTCACAAGAACCCTACAAACTGACTTTATGACAAAAATGACCTTTGTACATGAAATTTATTTTGAGAAAATTCAAAACCCTAACTAATTTAACCAATTGACTCAAACACTAATACTAAGTGTTATTTTGGATAACACTAAGAAAGTTGAAAACCCTAATTTTTTTAGGTTTAGGATAAAATAAAGAGGAAAGTTAATGTGATACGTGTGATTGATATGATAACATTTTATTACTATAATAGATAAGTTCATAGTTAGGATAAGTTAATAAAAAAGGGTATATAACATATAATTTAATAATATAATAAATATTAGAAAGGAGATAAAATGAAAAGGAGGATATAATTAAAATATGACAAAGAAATGGGATCAAAGTAAGATAAAATAGATAAGAAAATAGGTGATATGGGAATATGATTAAATTAATTAGTTAAATAGTTATATTTTATATTAATTAACTAATTTATATTATTAATTAATGAGAATAATATTACAAAGTAGAAAGGGAAGGAGGGAGAAGTCTTAAAACAAGAAAACTATGTTAGAGGCGGGGCATTTAAGACAAAGGGGAGACATAGGGTTAGGAAAAGGAGGAATAAGAAGAGGAAAAAAGGTAAATAAGCAGGGAGGGAAAGGAAAGGAGGGGAAAAATTAGAGAACACCGAGGATTCAATGGATGAGGAGGAGAAGGAAAAGGGAAATCGTGAAATAAAACAAAGATATCAGGTTTGAAAATATGGGGGACTAGGAATGATGAATTAGTGGAAGCCAATTCCTCCTCATTTCTAAGTCTTCGTCTGTATTTAGGCTACCAGGATTTTGGCAATTTGAAAGGCTTTTGTAATGTGTCTTTTAAAATAATTATTTTTTATAGCAAGAATTTGGGTGTCTTTAATGTAAACATGATGTTTTTTTTTTTGAATAAATGTTTAGCTAAAGCTGAGTATCTAATATGTTCATGGTTGATGTCTATAGCATGCTCTTTCATTCTAGTCTTGAATGATCTCCGAGTTTCACCAATGTAACATCTCCCATAGGATCAATAAACCTTGTAAACTCCTCTTTGTTGATGGATGTCAATATTCTCCTTGAAAAACCTTATCCTATGTTTCACTGTGACCAAGGGTTTAAAGGATGTGATGATGTTCTTCCTTTTTAGCATTCTTGTAATCTTATCGGTAACTACCTGAATTTAGGGAAGGCATGCCCTTTTAGCAGTGTTGTTTTCAAGGGAGTTGGTTTGGATTGACCTTATTCTTTTAACTTTGGTAAATGTATTATTAATGTGTCTTTCCTTAGAGCCTATATTTTTTAATGTCTTTTCCACGAGATCAAATTCTTGTTGCATATGTTCCAATTCAAAAATCCTAGATGCTTTCATGGCCACGGTGTTTAAAATGCCTAATTTTCGTAGGGGATGGTGATGGGAATCAACATGGAGGTAATTTTTGGTATGTGTCTTCTTTTTGAATACATGGTGTTGAAATGTGCAATCATATCTTCCAAAAAGCAAAACATCCAAAAAGAATAAGCCACCATTGCACTACCAATAACATTGCTTGATGATGTGCACAATCCAACACACAATCTACCTAGAATATCATTTTAATACCAAATGAAAAGTATTTTTCTTCATTACCAAACATATTAGCTTACATCGTTGACCTAAATGAGAGCAATAGTAACATGCAGGGCAGTCTTAAATATTGTCTTTTCAACAATGATTTTAACACACCCAACATGATTATTAAAAGCTTGCCTGGAAGTAAGGACAACAATGAGATTAATATAAGCATAATGAGCTTAATATGCATAGTAAGCATGAATGAGAGCACACTGAGCATGAATGAGAGCATAGTAAGCATGTAGGTCAGTTTAAAATAATGGTCGTTCAATGAATATTTTAGCACTCCTAGCAGGATTACGTTAAGTTGGCTTAGAAATAAGAATAATGAAGACCACCCTAAGAATAATGTGAGCATGATTAGCACATTGGGAAGGTCTAATGAGGGGCTACCCAATTATATTATTAATAATGATAGCACATCAAATAGAATTAGCACTAACTCACTTGAAATAAATGGAATAGGGTATTGGTTGCAATAAGAATGGTGAGATAGGTTCCAACTATGGTGATAACATTGTGATTAGTAAAATTAATTTTACACATAATGGAATCCCAATTAATGAATTCAATTTGGTAACAAAAAACAATGGAGATAACACCATGAACTTCGCACATAATGAAAACCCTTTCAATGAAGTCAATAATGGAAACCCAATTAATGAAGTTGATTTTGTAACAAACAATCATGCAGATAACACTATGAATTCTGCAAATAATGAAAATCCTTTCAACGAAGTTGATTTTGCCTTTAGGAGCATGTCAAGAAACATGGAAAGCCTTCAAGATAACATAATTTTAACAAATGTTGGTAATATTGTTGTCAACCCTAGCCTCGGGAACTCTCTAAACATGGAGATAGACCCCTAAATGGTGCTCAGTTAAATGGAGCTAATAACACTAGTTGTAACAAATTGACCACCACTCCAAAGAAGGTGGTTAACCTTTCGAACCATCCTCTTAGTAGAGAGGAATAAATCATCATTAGCAAAGGATTAAGGTTTGTGTTGGCACCCTTTAAGGTTCTAGTTGAGGACATTATTTTTGTATTGAAGATATGAAGATAGAATTAAGGATCTTGAGGACTATGACAAAGAAACCATAAGGAAAGATTGTAGCATTATTCTTAGAAAGGCTAAGCCCCCTCATAGAAACCTCAACAAATTGGAGATTTCAACCATAAATAATGATAATCTTGTTATCTTGAAATACGATAGGGGTAGGGGGGGCCGTGTTCGTGAATAAAGATGATTATATCAATAAGATGCATGGACGCTTCAACAATAGCAGAAGTTACAAGAGGCTAGATAGTAACCCAATAGAAAATATTATCAAAGATGTGAAAAGGGCCCTCAAGGACTAAAATATTGATGATGAAACAAAAATAAAATTATCCCCTAGTTATGATATCATTCCTAGAATCTATGGTATCCTCGAGATATAAAAGAATCAGGTTGCACTCCGGGCCATTGTTAATACGATTGGATCCCCCACCTATGAATTTGCTAGACTTGTTTCAAAGGATTTTGGGTCCCATGGTGAGTAACATTGATTCCCATGTTAAGGGTCCATCCCATTTTGTTGAAATCATTTAGGATGAATAAACTGAGAACTTTGATGTTGTTCAACTTTTTTTTTTAAATTCCCTTAATGAAGTTGTTCATCTAGTTAATGAAGTTAAGGAGTACCTTCTTCAGTTTTAGGGTAAATATTATGAATAGATAAGTGGAGTAGAAATGACTTTCCAACTCTTGCCTGTTGTTGCTAACATTTATATGGAAAAGTTTGAAAATTTGTCCCTTGATTTCTATCCCCTCAAACCAACAAGGTGGAGGAGGTACATTAATGACACCACTGTGAAATGGCCCCATGGTGAGGATGAGCTTAACAGGTTTCTTGACTCCATTAATAGTATCTCCAAGGACATATAATTCACCATGGATTATTCTATTTTTGGATGTTTTCCTTACCTGAAGATCTAATGGCACTTTTTGACACCATTTATTCATAAAGAAGAACCATACGAAAAAATACCTCCATGTTGATTTCCATCACCTCACCCTTCAAAAATTAGGCATTTTAAACACCTTGGCCATTAGAGAATCTAGGATTTGCGACTTAGAAAGAGACATTGAGAAGAAATTTACCAGAGTTTAAAAAAAAAAAGACATTAAGAATACCTTTACCAAAGTTAAAAGAAAGATACATTAAGCAGACCTTTATCAGAGTTAAAAGAAGAAGGTCAAGCCAAACCAACTCCCTTAAAAGAAACATTTCTAAATGGGCATACCTGAATCCCTACATTTAGGGATTTTCCCATAAGATTGCAAGAGTGTTAAAAAGGAAGAACATCATCGCATCCTTTAAATCCTCGGTCACGGTGAAAGAGAGAATGATGTATGTCAAGGAAAATATTGACATCCACTAATAAACAAGGGTTTACAAGCATTTTTGTCTCTGCGAGAGATGTTACATTGGTGAAACTAGGAGATCATTCAAGACAAGAATGAAATATATTGTAGATGTTAAACATGAACTATCAAATCCTCATCCTTAGTTGAAATTTTGGTCAAAACAAAACATCATGTTTGTATTGAAGACACCCAAAGTTTCGTGAGAGAATTTTTTTTATTTTAAAAGGCACATTAGAGAAGCCTTGGAAATTTCCAAAAAAATCCTTCTAGCTTGAATAGAGACAAAGGCCTAGATATCAATAGGAATTGGTTTTCGTTAATTAATAATTCCTTCTCCCCCTATTGGCAAACTTGATATCTTTGTTTTATTTCATTATTTCCCTTTTCCTTCTCTTCCTCCTCTGTTGAACCCTAGTGTTCTCTATTTTCCCATTCCTTCCTCTCCTCTCATTTCCGTCCCTTCTTATTTACCTTTTTTCCTCTTTTTCTTCCTCCTTTTCCTAACCCGATACATATCCTTTGTCTTATGCCTCTCCTCTCTCCTATTTTTCTTGTTTTTCCAACTTCTCCCTCCTCCTTTCTTCCCCTCCTTCCCTTTCTTCTCTATAACATTCTTCTTTTTTAATTAAAAACGATAAAAAATAATAATAATTAGTTAATATAAAATATCACTATTTAACTAATTAATTTAATCATTTTCCCCTATCACCTATTTTCTTATCTATTTTATCTTACTTTAATCCCCTTTCATTCTCTTACTTTAATTATATCCTCTTTTCCATTTTACCTCATTTTAATATTTATTATTTATTATACTATTAAATTATATATTTATTAATGTTTATTATTTTATTATTTTATACATTAATTTATATTTATTATATTATTAATCTATATATTATATACCTTTTATTTTATGTATTAACTTACTTTAATTATTAACTTATTTATTATATTCATCTATTATATTAAACCTTGAGGGTTAGTTTGGTTCATCATTAAAACACTTCTACTATTGAGAAAGTGACCAGTTCAATTCTCTTCTCTTGACATTATTGAAGTCAAGCTCAATTAGAGGCTCATTTACAATCTAGTATGAGGGACATGTGTAAGTATGTCACGTCCTCAAAAAAATAATAAAAATAATTTTCACTGATGTCCGTGAAACAAAAACAAAAAACAACCAAAAAAAAAAACAAAAATTAAATAACCATACAAATAAAAAAATAATATAATATAATTTTACAGAGATAAAACATCACATATGTGAGTTATGAATAAAATAGTTTAACATAAATTAATATAAAATGGCTCAATACACATGCTATGTAATCTTTATAACTTTCAAAAATAGAATTTAAACAGTAAAATAAATTTGCAACAAAAGAAATTTGATCCCTCTTGGCTCATATTAGATCAGTGATTTCGATGGATGTATGTCGGTATTAATCAAATTGGTGAGATGTTCAATTCTCTTCTCTTGACATTATTGAGTTCAAGCTCATTATTAATTTTTTCATAGAAAAATAAATAAATACTCTATTATATTAATAAATTTTATCATATTAATCATTGTGGCAAAAGGTTCTCTGCAATCTAGTGTGATAGCAATATTATAAAATGTTATGTAATGTTACTTTTTACTGGACCAAACAATTTAAATTCAATTAATTCTAGAATTTTCCTAATCAGTATCGTTCGTTCCTCTTATGTATATTGGCGACATGGTGAAGAGGAGGCATCACGTTAAAAGATAATGTAGAATCCTTAATTTGTGAGAGTTGGTTCATGGAACCTTAGGATAGGAATTAATTTCTATTTCTTAGGGTATTCTTATAACTTCCCTACATATCTGTATGTTATATATTGGTTGAGTAGTATTGAGAATGTAGAGCGTTCTGCAGTGTCAGACTCTCTTGGTTCAGTCTCTCCATTGTAGAGCTGACTAGTTTTTTATTAATGAATTCAATCCATCATATTTTATCATGGTATCAGAGCTCTAGGACCGAATCATAGCCGGAGTGTTATGATCCCTATGAGTAGCCAGGTGGCAGAGGAGAAGCCCCTGATGACTGAGTAAACTTTTTTTCAGGAACTGATCGGATCAACGCATTTTTTGGAGGAGGAGTAGCATCGATCAGCACGAACCCGTGGAGTATATCCATGCCGGTAAGCGCGGATCTGTTTGGGAGAAGCACACCGATAGGCCAGAACCTTACACAATTCCATTCCCGGCGCAATCAACACAATATTTATTCAGAAAGCGTGTCGATGCAGGAAGAGAGGAGATCTAAAACATATCTGTGCCAGTGTTCGCCCACTGATGAAGGGAAGAGATCTAAGATCTGACACAGATATACTATTGGTGAAATTTCGCCAATTAAGGAATAGATCTGAGACAGATCTACTACTGGTGAAAACTCACTGATGAAGGAAGATATATGAAGCATATATGTTGTCGGTGTAAGCTTGGTGCAGAGGAGCCAAAGTTCCCATACTAAAGGAAGCGATGTGGTGAAGCCAGAGAGCTCGTCCTGAGAAATAGAAGAGGTCATGGTAGAGGAGCTGAGAGCCTGTGGCGCAGAGTGTAAATCAACATACTGGATTGATCACGGATCAGGTAGATCTGTATCGTGATATTTATTTTTGTGAGGATATGGGGTAGATCCATCATTTTTTTTTTCCTGTCAATTATTCGAAGTTTTTTTTTAGAATCATCAAGATGAACAATCAAATAATCAAAGCATACTTGAACGAGAGCACCAAGCTCGATGGTGCCAATTACTCTAATTGGAAGTTCAAGATGTAGACTGTGCTAGAAGCATAGAGTGCCTCGACGATTGCAAATGGCGATGAGCCAAAGCCAGCAGTAGGAGCCGGTTCAGCCACAACGATTCAAGACTGGGAGAAGAGAGACAGCAGGGAAAATAAGACATTGAAGATGTCAGTGAAAGACTGCATCATACCTCATATCAGAGAATGAAAATATGCAAGTGACATTTGGACGGTGTTGAATGATCTGTATGAGATCAGGAATACAAATCATCTTATGTTCTTGAAGAGAAAGATCCTCTCCATAAACATGGAGGAGAATGAGACCTTTTTTGCTTTCATATCGTGGATAAAGGATCTGAAGAAAAAATTGGCAAATATCAGTGAGACAGTTACAGACACAGATTTGGTCACGATTACCATGTATGGTATGACTGACGATTACCAAATGTTTATCACTAGGATAAATGTGAGGGATAAAGCCCCAAAGTTTGAATAACTGACAGGAATATTAATACAAGAATAAGAAAGAAGATCAACTCTAAAATCTCAGAGTGCAGATCTTGTGTTAATGGAAAAGAAGAAATACTTCAAAGAAAAAGGAAATTCATCACATCAAAACGGAGGAAATCCACAGAAATGACTGAATCTATCTCAAGGTATGTATATAAATAGAAATGACTCTGTATTAAAATGTTTTTATTGCGGTAAAATCGATCATACAGCTAAGCATTGCAGAAAGAAGAAATTTGATGAAGGACAAAAGAGACATAAAAGACATGCAGGTCATTTCGCAGATGATGACCATGTTCAGGATTTCATATTGTTCATGGCTGACACTGATGACAATGTCAAATAAAACATCTGGTATGTGGATTTGGGAGCATCCACACACATGACAGGGAATAGACAATGGTTCGAGGATTTCAAAGAAACCAACAACGGAGCGCAAATCTACCTTGGCGATGATAGAGGTTATCAGATTAGAGTGTATGAGAACATTCCTGTTATCTTGCCTAATGGTACTATCAGACTCATTCAAAATGTGATGTATGTACCCGGAGTTACAAAGAATCTTGTTTATGTATCCATGATTACAGATCAAAACCTCAAGGTAGAATTCTTTAAATCTAATTGTTATATTAAAGATTTTTTGGATGGTATGAAGACTATTGCTTCAGGAATTTGAATAGAAGGTCTGTACAAATTAAATGTGAGGGCAACACCACATAGATATTTGACATCATCGAGTTTTACTATAGAAGAGCTATGGCACAATAGAATTGGCCACATCAACTTCAACGATCTGTTGTTACTTCAGAAAAAGGAAATGGTAAGAGGTTTTCCTATTTTAAAACAAGTGCAAAATGATTGTGAAGCTTGTGCATTAGGAAGGATGCATAGAGAATAATTCCATGTTCGAGTGGAAAAGAAAAAGAGAGATATACTTGAATTAGTGCACAGTGACTTATGTGGAACTATGCAAACAAAGTCATTAGGAGGTGTATTGTATTTTCTATTGTTTGTTGATGATTGAACAAAGTTTTCTTGGGTATATTTTCTTAGTAAGAAAATTCATACATTTGAATACTTTAAGAAATTCAAAACTATGATTGAAAAGCAAATAGGGAAGTATATAAAGATTCTCTGCTCCATTTAAGGTGGAGAATACAGGAAGGCTGAACTTACCAAGTATTGTAAATACCATGGAATATTGTAGTAATTCACAGTACCCCATACTCCTTAGCAAAAAGGAGTAGCGGAAAGGAAGAACAAAACATTGGTGGAGTGTGCTTGGAGCATCCTGAAAGGTAAGGATCTTTCAAATGGTTTTTGGTTTGAAGCATTGAATACTGCAGTTTATTTGAAAAATAGGAGTCCTAAAAAAAGTCTCAATTTTAAAACTCCTTTCAAGCATTGTATGGATTCAAGATTGCAGTAAAACATTTGAGAGTATTTGGGTCTAAATCCTTTGCCCATATTCCAAAGTAAGACAGAAGAATATTAGATTCAAAATCCATCATAAGCACCTTTGTAGGGTATTGTTCACAATATAAATCCTATAGATTGTTTAATCCCTCTACTCACAAAATATTTGTCTGTAGAGATGTCATGTTCCATGAGCAGGTTTATGATGAATCTGGTAAAAGCAAGGAGGAATGGGATATTCCTTTGTTGGTGGAAGGAAGTCAAGAAGAAAAAGACAACCATGCAAAGAAGAAAAAGGCAAAAGCAGAAAGTTCAGATACAACAATCAAGCCAAGTCCTTCAAAGGAAATTCAAAACAGGTTGGAAGCCACAACAACGCTCAGAAGATCAGGTAGGAAAACTCAATTTCCTGCTAGATATATGGAAAATTCCTTTATAACGAGTATGATGAATGTTGTAGAACCTTCTAGTTATAGAGAATCCAATCAATGTAGTGAATGGAAAGAAGCTATGGAGAAGGAATGTGAGTCAATTCTCAAAAACAACACTTGGGAGCTAGTTGAACTACCTGAAGGGAAACAAACCATAGGTTGTAAATGGTTGTATAAACCTAAGTTTAATGCAGACGGAAGTATAGATAAATTAAAATCTAGATTGGTAGCAAAGGGGTATTCACAAAAAGAAGGTATTGATTATGAGGAAACCTTCACCCCCGTAGCTAAACTAAATACTATCATAATGATGATTTCTTTAGCTACTAGAAAACACGGGATGATTTATCAACTAGATGTAAAGTCTACATTTTTAAATGGGGAGTTGAAAGAGGAGGTTTACTTAGATTAACTTGAGGGGTTTGTCCAGAAAGGGAAAGAAAATTTAGTCTGCAGATTAAAGAAAGCTTTATATGGACTAAACAAGCATCCAGGTAATGGTATGAAAAGATAGATTCATTTTTTCTGCAACACAGTTACAATAGAAGTAAAAGTGACCCTAATTTGTATATTGTGAAAGATGAAAAGGGGTGTATAGTGTTGATTTATTTATATGTAAATGTTGTTGATCTAATCAAAGAAATCAAGAAGCAAATGTCACAAATGTTCGAAATGAAAGACCTTGGTGAACTAAGATACTATTGGGGTCCTGAGATCTGGAGAGATTCAGGACAAAATTTTCTATCCCAGGGTAAGTATGTCAGGGGTCTACTGGAAAGATTCAAGATGGATCAGTGTAAGGCTGCAGCAGTACCATTACAATATAACATTAAACTTCAGAGTGAAGATGGCTCTAAATAGGCAGATGTGACACCCTATCGACAATTGGTTGGGAGTTTAATCTACTTAACCACTACAAGACCAGATTTGGCTTATGCAGTTAGTGTGCTAAGTCAATTCATGTCCAAGCCACTTGAGATTCATTGGATTTTAGTGAAAGGTGTTCTAAGGTATCTACAAGGAACCATATATTATGGTATTATTTATATTGATTCTTCTGATGTTAGATTGACAGGGTTTACAAATTTCGACTGGGCTGGAAATGTAGACGACCGAAGATCCATAACAAGCTATGCATTTAGCATTAGATATGGGGTGATTACATGGAGCAGTAAGAATAAGAACACATTTTCCTTGTCCTTAGCGGAAGTAGAGTATCAAGCAATGTGCGTAGCAACATGTGAGGTAGTTTGGTTGCGGAGACTTCTCCAGGATGTCGGGGACAAACAGAAAGATGTGGCAACTATCAGATGTGATAACCAGAGCTCAATCAAACTGGCTAATAATCTGATGTTCCACAAGAACATTAAGCACATTGATATGCAATTCCACTTTGTCAGGAATAAAGTTCAATCTAAGGAAATCCATCTTGTATATTGTAAAACTTGTGATAATGTTGCTGACATTTTCACTAGCTGCTTGGAAAAATTAAGTTCGAAATGTTTAGGGAGATGTTAGGTATATTTGTAAACCCCTTCTCCCTTAAGGGGGAGTGTTAAAATATAATGGAGAATCCCTAATTTGTGAGAGTTGGTTCACAGAACCTTAGAATAGGAATTAGTTTCTATTTCTTAGGGTATGGTTCTAACTTCCCTACATCTATGTATGCTATATATTGGTTGATTTGTATTGAGAATATAGAGCGTTCTGCAGAGTCAGACTCTCCTGGTTCAGTCTCTCCGTTGTAGAGTTGACCAGTTTTTTATTAATGAATTCAATCCATCAAATTTTATCACATCAAGTGCAAATGTGTATCAAAACTGGTGAGGGGCTTTGTTAATGCTTTTATCTTAATTTTCTGTTGAAGGTTTTTCCTCTTAGGGTTTTAACATGTAGTGCTTTGGTTCCTCATGTGCGCAAGGCGATACTGAAACTAATTCCTCTCTAATTTCAATCGTGTGCAAGATGAGATTGAAGTTGATTCTTCCGCAATTTCAATCTGTAAATTCATTTCTTTCATTCCTCTGTATTGAATTCATCGGGATGCAATGCAAGCACGGAGCCTGGAACTAACGAGAAAAGACAATCTATAACAATTAGATTTAGCTTGGATCATAGATAAAATGGCGTTTTTCCCTTTCTCATCAGAGCCTAATGATCAATTTTTAGTATTATTTTGAAAATTATTAAAATACTTAAATTTTGCAAATTATATCGCTAAAAATTTAGACAAAATTGATTGAAAAATATCCCCAAAACATCTATAATTAAATTAGACTTAAATTTTAAAATATATATATATATATTAAAATGAAAAATATTCATAGTTTTTTAAAATAAATAAGCATGTAGAATAAAAATAGCAAATGTTTAACGATTCACTGTACTAATAAAGAATTATAATTAAAATATGGTTAACATAACATTTCTCAAATAATAATTATATACAATTTTTCTAGTGAATTATAATTTATAGATTAGTTGGTTTGGGTGGTATTAGTTATTCTTATATTATTAATTAAAAATGGTTGTTATCATGGTATGTAAGAATTAATTATTTTTTTATTTAAAATTAAAACTAATTTCAACTTACATATAATTTAAAATACAATGTAAAATACAATGTGAAATTTTTTTTAGAGTGTAAAATACAATGTGTTGTTTTTCATTGTTTAAATTTTATTTTTGAATATTAAATAAAGTATATATAGCACCAAGTAAACTTTTTTTGATGATATATACATAATTGTTTTTAAATAATATAATAATTGAGCAATTGATATTAAAATGTTTTTTATTATTAATGTATATTTAAGTATGTGTCAATATTAATTCGTATTAAAATATTTTATCAATAACCAAATTATAAGATTTAAATATCTTACTCACAATTTTTTTTTTGCTTCTAATTACTTTACAACATACTCATTTTTTTTAATTATAATGGACATTATTTTTCTATTTAAAACATAATTTTTAACTTTTATTTTTATTTTAAAAAGAAACTAATGGACGAACAAACTTACACATCCCTTCATACTCGGCTGTAGAATGAGCCTCTTGGCTCAACGAGTCTTCATACATCTTAACTCTAAATCTATTAAGCCCCAAGAGCGATGCAAATATTTTCTCAAGTTTTGCACTAAAAAAAGGTTTCCACCTCTAGATATTTGATCTCTTTCAATGCTTGATAGATATATAGTTAAGATGGATCTAAGGTGATAGGTATCACATTAACTGTCCACTCTATTTGATCCTAAGCTTTAAAAAAATTAGGGTTTTCAAATTTCTTGAGTCAACCCTTCTCCTCTTGTTCTTCTCCCCTCTCTATTTTGCATTTATAGCTTCCATTTCTTCCTTCTTCCCTATGACTCATTTATCCTTATGATAGATTTGATTAATAGTTTAAAAAAATAAACCTACCAATATCTACTTTTTTTTCCAAAGAAAAAATCTAACATTCTATTGAGTATATAGAAGGTTACATAGTATATGCGCATGGCATTCGATGAACTGCATGTTTTCTCCCTTTTTTAAGAAAGGAAAAAAAGATGGAGTTGCGGCTGATTAGGAGGAAGAAGTTTTTGACCATTCCTCCCAGCCCTTTCAAAAAGTCCATATAAAGAGCATCTGCTTCCAGCCCCTGGGCTTCCCTAACAATAGGAAAAAACACCCTAAACAAGGGTGGAAAACAGACCTATTGTTGTTTGCTTCCCACAAAACAAAACCTGGATGGTAGACACCTTCCCACATATTGAGTTTTTCAAACCAAAAAATAAAATAAAAAAATCACACCAGTCTCTCGGATCTCCTCTTAAGAGGAAAACAATATGAAAGAGAGACAGTGGGATTTTCATAGTAAGGTTCAGTTTTGTTGTAAAAATATATAATAAGCGTTGAAAACAAAAATTTTGGGACAGATTTCCATGCCAAACAAGCAAAAAACAAGTAAAGTAACTACATGTAAAATTTTAGCGGGAAAAAGTAGGTTGCTCCATGATTTGAACCAGCTCTCCATCAAACTCTTTTGCTACCCATAGCCCCATATCTTGCTGAAAACCCTCCTTAGATAGGAGGTTTGCTTCACGGTTTCATTCCCAGGCCCGAGACCAATCGAAGCTTTGTACACTTTCCCAGAGCGAAAGTGTATGGTGAGGCCTGCTCCACACCTGTTTTGAGGGTCAGATGCCCCATCAAAATATGCCCACGGGATGTATCTCCTAATTTATTCCACTTTTATGACTCTGACATGTTGGGATTCCTTTGGGGTGCGAATGAATTCAAAAATAGATACCCCTTCCATTGCTAATAGATTGATGGGAAACAGGATGTCTTGAAAAATGACTCGATTTCTTGCAATCCAGGTTCCCCATGCTACAATGAGAGGGATGTTCCTCACCCTGTCGTTTGGTGATTCCTGCCACCAACTCTGCCATGCTTCCGAGATTGTTTGACCTTCCCATTTCTGAGAAAAATTAAGGAGCCTTGAGGTTTCGTTCCGAAGACTGATATTAAAAGTACAAGTGAGAAATAGATGGTGTACAGACTCTTGGATAGACTTGCACAAAGAGCACCAACCAGGACCAATATTGCCCCTTCGCTGTAGGAAATCCCAGGAGGAAACTTTGTTCTTTAGGATGCACCAGAAAAAAAGTTTTGATTTCGTCGGAACTTTTAGCTCCCACAAAGATTTAAACCACCACTCCGGCTCCTCCCAGCCCTTCTATGACATTATCCATTTGTAGCCAAATTTCGGTGTGTACTGACCCGAGGGGGAGTGAACCCACCTAAGCTCATCCGGCCTCTCCTTAACTATGAAATTGGATCTGTGTAACTCACTGATGAACCCCTGCCACTCCTCTTTCCACCCGTCTTCAAGCTGAAAAGCCTCTCCTTCCATCCATGCTTATCTCCACATGGGTGTCTGACCATGTTGGGCAATATGGCTCAGAGTGTTGAAGCCCCGTTAATCCAGATGCTCAATTAGTTCTCTAGAGAGAGCGTAGCCCCCATTGAACCCCACGCATGGATCACAACCCAGACTTACCTGAGCACCATCCCCAACATGCCAAGCCAGTCCCTATTCGATGATATTTACAGATGCCAGGGTTGATTTCCAGACAATCAAAGCATTTTTCAATTTCTTAGTGGGGAGGCACAACCATTCATTTATTGTCATCGGGTCAATGTATTTCCTTTTAATCACTGACGACCATATATTTTCCAGGGTGATGAGTCTCCAACCCAGTTTTTCTGCCAAATAAAGGGTGAAAGAAGGGAGCTCCTTGATTCCCCAACCTCCCCAGGCCTTTGGTCGCATTATTTTCTCCCATGCCACCCATGGCATTGCTTGTTCCGACTTTGATCCCGACCATAAGAACTTATTGCAGATATTGTTTATTGAATAGAGGATGCTTTTTGCAACCCATGAAAGGGTTTCCCAGTACACCAGGATGGCCATAGCAATGGATTTTATCAGCACAAGCCTCCCTGCTCGAGAGAGTCATTTAAAACTCCAGTGCTTCATCCTTGACTCAATTTTTTCCACAAGCCAGTGCCAATCTTGTATTCAATAAGAGTTTGGCTTTAGATGGAAGCCCAGATATTTGAAACTATCATGTAGGGATTTTAATTCAAAAGGCAGCACATCCGAGATTCTACCCCCTTCGACTCGGGATAGATCTTCCATGGTAATGGAGGATTTCTGACTGTTTATGATTAAGCCAGTAGCCTTTAAGAAGAGGTCCATCACCTCTTTGATCCTTCAGACATCTTCTAAGCTTTCGTTATTGAACAAGAGAATATCGTCTACAAAGAGCAGATGGGTTATGGAGAGGTTAATAGCTACCTCAATGCCTTTTAACTCTCCCCTTCTTTTTGCTTCATGAATCATCAGACTGAGCCCTTCCACAGCTAGTAGAAAGAGGAGTGACGGAGGCCTTTATGAATTTGAAAAAAGGGAGTAGCAGCTCCATTGATCAAGATGGAAATACTGGTGGTTGTGATACACCCCATCACCCAGTTGATGAAATCAATCCTGAATCCAATATGAGTCAAGAGTAGACGGAGATACATCCAACTAATTCTGTCATATGCCTTGGATAAATCAATTTTTACAATGGCTCCTTTTTTCCAGCTTCTTTTCAAATTGTGAATAGTTTCTTATGCCACCCCTACTGCCTCATGAATTTGCCTTCCATCCACGAAGCCAAATTGTTCCAAAGATATGTTTCGAGAGAGGAAAGGTTTTAGACGAGTTTCTATCACCTTTGCGATGATTTTATATATGCAGGTACAGAGAGAGATAGGTCTGAAATCATCGAAGGAATCTGGATCCTCCTTCTTGGGAATGAGGGCGAGGAAAGTGGAGTTGAAAGGTTGATAGATGGTACCCATGTGCCTTGACTCTTCAACCACTGCTATCAGGTCCTCTCCCAAAGATTTGAAGAAGTGTTGGAAGAATTCCATCATCCATCCATCAGGCCCTGGGCTCTTGTCCTTTTGCATTGCCTTAAGGATCCCTTCCACCTCCTCTTTCGATACAAGCTCCATTACATTGTCATTCCCTTCTTCTTATATATACCTGGGAAAAAACTTAGCTACCCTAATCACTTCAGCTATAGAAACCTCCGCAAGGGCTTTGAAAAGAGTTTTGAAATGCTTACATCCCAAAGAAGATAAATCCTAGAAATATTGAACAGTACTTCCTTCCTCCGTCTGCATCCCCAAAATAGTATTAATATTTTTCCTTCCTTTGGCATAGTTCTGAAAACATTTCGTATTTTCATCCCCCGATATCAACCAAATGGCCCTACTTTTGAGACGCCAACTTTCTTCCTTTTCCAATAAAATTTTCTTTCTTGATGTTTCAACACTCTTTACTCTATCCCTCGATTCAAAGGAGGCATAACCTGCACCCTCCAGTCTTTTAAGGAAGTCAAGTTCTTCATTTATTTTCCACAAATCTTCCTCCTCCTTGATTTTTTTGGACTTTGCCCATTCCAATGTAGCTTTTTTCATTCTCTTGAGATTCTCCATAAATAGCGAGCTCATACTACCCGAATCATCTGTCCCTCCCTTCCTCCAGGTATCATGGAACAAAAGGTTGAAAGATTCATCTTTGAGCCATGAAGAGTTGAACTTGAAGGGTGCCCCTAGTTTCTTATAAGGACTCTTGATCTCTAGGAGAATGGGCAGGTAGTCAAATATACCCCCTTCCCCAACCCAATGCCTAAAAACAGAGGATCGGGAAATTAGCTCTTCATTAAGGAGAAAACGGTCCAACTTCTTTGCCACCCTATCCTCACCTATTCTTTTGTTCCTCCAATTAGGCCTGGGTTTAATCAGGTTTGCATCAACCAGGTGAGAGGATACTAGCTTGTTGAGGAAAAAATCAGTGAGGGGATCTGCATGAGCAGAAGGGCCCCAGGATTCAGATATCCCCAAGGAAAAATTTAGATCTCCTCCCAAAATGAGGTTAGGGTTTTTCATGCAGTACTTTGTGAAGAGATTGTTCCAGTACTTCACCCTATCTTAACAAGGGCCATAAACATTTAAAAGTAAGAGAGGGTGACAGAGATCATTTGAATAGACCTCCATGGCTAAAGCATTTTCGAAGCCCCGAGAGGATATTTCCTTCAGCCTTCTAGATTTTATTCCCATTTCCAAACTCCCGGACCTTCCTTGGGCATCCCAAGCGTGAAAATTCCACCCCGAGAACATCCTATCCAGTGCTCCAACCACTTCCTCCCCCATCCCCAAAGTCTCATGTAACATAATGACCTCCAGCTCGTAGGACTTCATGAGAGCCCTAAGTGCTAATTTTTTGGGTTGACTAGAAAAACCCCTGCAATTGAAGGAGAGGATGGTCATCAATAACCCAGGGAGGGGGTCTGCGCTACACTAAGAACCCTAGATATGGAACGCTGCTTCCCATATGCTATGTCAATTTTGGCCCTAACCTGAGCCTTTGAGAGGTTGGATTTCCTACCCCTCATCTTTCTAGGGCCTCCCGAAATTGGTTGAGACTCCAAACCTCCAATTACCTCCTCCTTAATGGGATTCTTCATCAAGGATCTTAAATTATAAGGGGGTTTTTCAGGGATACTAGACTGAGGAGAGGGAAATCCATGTCCTAGTACAGAGGGGGCTTCCAAGGGGATATCAGAGATGGTGATTATGATATTGTCCAAAGACTTTATAACATCGTGCATTTGCATAGATTCCATTTGAGATGGCCTGGAAAGACCAGGCCTTGAAATAACAAAAACAAAAAGACATAAAGAGGCGAAATGTGGGGAGGAAGAGACCAGTATCATACCCTCCTAAAAAGATGTCGCAATCTCAGCTTCATGGAAGGGAGAGGATGTTGGAGACTACTCCGGAACTTGCTCCATTTCTATAGGACTGTTTTGCTCGGACATAAATTCAATAGGAGTTGTTTCTGTCGGGTTGGCGCCTGCTCCTTTGACCCCTTCCATCATTACCCCCTCAGATACTCTGGGCTCTTCTGTAACTCGGGGCCAAACTGGCCCTCTATTTATCCTTTTATGTTTCCTTCTTCTTCGGTGTCCAAGTGGACAATCCTTTTCCAGATGGCCATACTTATGACATCGGTGGCACCGAAAGGGCATGTGTTCACAGTCCAGTGTTGGAGTGAACTCTAGTTCCTTATATTTGAGGTGCATTTCTTATGCTAGTCCTTCTTTTGGGTTTAAACTGACCAAGATTCTAGCAGCACTTAGGTCCATAGTCTGTTGGAAAGACTAATCTTCTTCTAGTAACTGTCCCAAAGTGTTCCCAATAGATCTAAAAGCCAAATCCGTCTAGAAAGGGATTGGTAGCCCCAGAAGCTTAACCCATACTGGGGTTTCTTCAATTTTTTCCCTCTATGCATCAAACAGCAACGTCCATTTCCTGAATAGAATAGGTCTTTTCCCGAAGTTCCAGTTTTGTTCTATTACCCATTCCAGATGCTCCTTTTTCTCAAACTTGATCATGAACCAACCCCATGCTAATGTTTTGATTTATGTAGGACTCCCAGGGGCGTCCACCCATGCCGAAGCTACCCAGTCTAAGATGTAATTGATCGAGTATTTCCTTCCTCTAACTCTACCTACTAGGATATTTTATGCTGCTTCCATTACTTTGTCAATGCGAATATCCACTCCAAAGACATAACATGGACTTTCCTCCTTCTTTCTGATCAGCTTGGTCTTCTTTCTCTTTTTTCCTGCAACCCCACTCCTTCCTCCTTCCTCACCCTCCAACGGCCTTTCGTTAGCATCTGGTCCTTCAAGTACGAGCGACCCAGGTCGCCCTTTCAAAAACTGATGTGTAGTCTCCCAAATGGGGTCTCCTTCTTCTTGTATTCTGGAAGCCCCAGCTACCTCCTGCAACTCCTCACCTCTGTGGGTTCTTGAACACCTTCCTTGCTCCTCGGCTAGAGGCTCAGGATGTTGAACTCTTGCAGGTCCCAACACAGTCTGTCGCAAGACTCTAGGGTTTTGAAGCAAACCCTTACCTACCTCCGGCCACGAATGCGCTACTTCACCCCCCTGCGAGAAGAGGAGATTTTTGAGAAAATTTATTCCCTGCCACTGATGGGGGTTTTTTTGGGAACTAGGAGCGTCCAAATGTGCTCCTCTACCCGGATCCTGAAATATGTGGCTCTCTCCCAAAAAACCCTTGAGACCTATAGTGCTTTGAATGTCGCAGCTTGCTACTATGTCTTCCTGCCCCCCAGAGAAAAACGGGAACAAGGAAATACCTAGTAGAAGAGGGTTTAACATATTTGTCGAGGCTTGCATAGTTCCTTCCTTCCCAGGGTTTGTTGAGTGCTAAAAAAACCTTGGATCGTGCTCTTCCTTTCAGGCACTGTTGAAGGTGCTCTGTAAGCTTTCTTCTAAGAGTGTTGCACCGTTCGAAATGCCCCAAGCCCCTCCTAGATCTTTGTTTTTCAGGCCTACTTCACATAATGCTGGAATATACCACTCCAAGTTCTTCGCTGACACTTTGTGTCCCCAAACAGCTAACAGGTCTTCCGACGTCGGGTCTAAATCTATCGAATCTTGTTCATTAACCATATTTCTTGTGAACGTTAGTGGCAAACAAAAACCTCCAACAGCGCAAAAACTCCTTCAAACTCGAAACTGCGTGCTCACACCTTTGTAGGGCAGCAGGATTAGGGTTTATGAACATTAAGACTGCAATCCTAACCCTACTTACCTGTTCATTGGCACCTCCTCCCAGGCACGGCGTGGATAATTGCGGGGGACACAGATGTATGTCATACTCTGACAAACCAAGACAGTTGTCGTGTTGCTTTCTCCCTCATACCGTCGCCTGATTCATGGTTCAGGGCTCCTGTAAACAACTCTTATCGCCATGGTTAGGGTTTTGGCCCCGCATCTCCATCGTCCTTATGTATTTTGTTATTGTTCAGTGCTCATTTTCCTAGTCAACCTACCAATATCTACTATGAAATTTACTTCACAAAATTCAAATATCAAATATATTAATAGTATTACTATATTTATATGATATATAAATGCATTAGATAATTCTTCGCAAAATTCAAATATCAAATATATTAATAATATTATTATATTTATATGATATATAAATGTATTAGATAATTGTAAAAATGTCTAGTTAGAAGTTTACATCAAAAAATTCAAATATCATATCTATTAATGATATTATTATGTTTATATGAAATTTATTAAATAATTGTAGATTTTTTAATTTAATAAATTTTCTTCCTTATTTCTATTCACGCCTCTTCACCTCCCACTTATATATTTTCGTTATTCATAAATTTAAAGTTTTATTAATATTGATGACACATGCAAAAAAAAAAAAAGCAAACGTGTGCTAATGTGGATTTCAATCCATAATGATTTTCTAGAAAAAACCAATGATGATAAATCATGCTATATTAATACCACTTTAATTAAAAAAATAATTACCACTTTCATTAAAAATATATATATATATATATATATATATATATATATATAAAAGAGTTTAGATACAACTTAGAGTGTAAAGTTTTAAAACAATTAAATATAATAAGTAGTTTATATATATGAATTTTATATTATACAAAGTTTTTAAGTATTTATAGTCATCAAAACACTTGATTTTATATAATAATTTATTTTAGAAGAATTGATTTTTTTAAGATTTTGGTAAGATAAAAAAAATATGATTTTCAATTTTTCAATAGGGGTAGGGGTAGCGGACTAGAGTAATGTTCAGATTCATGGGTGCTCGCCACCCCATCGCCTTAGTTGATGATTAAATGTCTAAGCGTGGTAGTTGCTATGCATGTGGGAATGTGGAGAAGGAGGGAATGATGAGGCATATAATTTGGAATTTCTACTCTGAAATTGGTTATTCGTGTTCTAGAATGGGAGGCAGAGTGTTGTGTGAATTCTTGGTTCTCCCTGTGTAGGTTAGCACATCATTGGGATGGCATTGTAACATGAAGGTATGGAAATTCTTGGATGGAGGAATGTGAATTGATAAATTTGACAAGAAGGCTTAGGGCGAGAAAATCTGGGACCTTGAAATAGGAGGGTCTAGTCTGAGCATAATTCAAAAGTCTGTAGAGATTTCAATGTTTTGGGGCTTCTACATGGTCAATTACAGGGTAGAAGTGGATAATTGACCTTCGCCCTAGCTCTTGGTAAGCCTATTTTTCTTCATTGCTCGATCTTGTTGTGAATTGAATAGTGTCAGTAGTAGGAAGTTACCTTTGGGGGAAGTCTGGATTTGTTTTGTGTGTTCTATCATGTTCTGGGGTTTTAGGAGGACTGCATGTGGGTTGTGAAGCCCTATTGGATGTTGCAAGTGTTTTTTCCAAACGCAGGATTGGAAAGGTGTGTGTGCTACTCTTGACTGGGTTGATGGTGTATGTTATATGTTAGCGTTACAGAGGAATTTCCAGTGCCTAGGTTGGAAACCAATGTTTTTTTACCTGGGGTGTTGTTGAAGGGATGGCTCTTCGAGGTGTACAAGGTTATTGATATCTTCCTGACAACGACCTAAAAAAACACTCAACAAAGGGTTAAGGTGGAGGTTGAGGGTGTGGTTTTGGTGTTGGGTTCCTTTAGTTATTTCGGGGGAGGCATTAGACGGGTGCTAGTTGGCTTGTGTGAATGTAAAGGGGGCTATCTCGATACCCAATACTACAGACCTGTGAAGACGTGGTCATGTGGTGGCTTGTACGCCTCTCTAGAGGTCTTGTGCTACAGGGCTGAGGAACAGATAGTGGGAGGAAGGAATCGTGACGAGTTTGGAAAGTGGATCATGTATCGCTAGCATGGCAGGGCTAGAAAGGGTATCGGCCGAGGAGGTCAACATGAGGATCACATGATGGGAGACTACAACCTGGATGAAGCGGTGGACCAAAACCTTGCCCAATCACATGGGATAGTATAATTACCCCCTCCTCTAAATGTTTTTGATAGAAAACTCAGACATGTGACCCTTCTCTTGAAGCAACTCAGCAAGGACCGTCAAAATGATTGTTATGTGATCATTCATTTTATGAATGACCTGTAATGCAATCAATGGCAAATGCAAGATTGTATGGCCACCTTACAGAGAGGTCAAAGAAGAATCTACAAGAAGCTAGAACATTTAGAAGGGATACTTTTGCATGTGGAAAAGCATGTACATTGTGACTTTGGGCCTCTCTCATCTCCTAGTGCTAGCCTAAATAATCCAGCTCCGGTAAACTCGTCGAATCCGTGATAATTGTGGGTTGTGTCTTGATTTTATGTGTTTTCTAGTTTTACCTAGTGAGTTCAGTGGTGGTTAATTATTATGTATTGGTTTTTGGCTACTTATTTTGGTATTTTTCTTCTTGCCAACAAATCTGCTAGGAGTGAGGCCAACATAGTTTGAGAAACTTCATGCAGTGATATAATTTATTTTTTTAATTAATAGAATCCCCTTAACTTAGAAAAAAAAAAAACAAACAAACAAACAAACACTACTTTTTTTTCATTTTATAATAACCTCATGTATTTTTGTTGAAGCTTTCATTGTCACCTTATACACACTTTGCACTTTGTTGTAAACTAATAGACTACACCCTTTTTCAAAATTAAGTTTAAGCAATTTTATTTTTAATATTTTAAGTTTTCACCTTTTTCCATTTGTATAGTATTTTATAAATGAATTACGATTTGGAGTTATTGTTTAGAAAATATGGTTAAAATTTATTATACATTATGAATTTAACACGTAGAATTAAACTCAAATAAAGAATAACATTTCTTCCAACTACTCTAGCTAAACCCAATTCACCCCATATATACATATAGAAATATTAAATATTTCTCAAATATATATAAATTAAATTGGATGTAATTTAGATGGCTAAAATGAAAAATAAATATCTCTTTATTTGAATTCAAAACCCACTTTATAATAACTTGAATGTATATTAATATTAATAATAACATGTAAAAAATTCTTAAAATGAATAAAAAGGGAAAATTATATTTTATTATCCACTAATTAAATATATATGTAAAATAGTTAAATGTTTATAGCTAAATAAATTATTATTTTCTATAATAAATATTATTTTCTAAAATTGCAATAATTTTTAATTCAAATTATTATTGTGAAGGGTTAATTCAAATTGACTTATAGTTTTTATTTTCATATGTGTGGGGGGTGAATTTTATTATTGCCTAAAATAGAGATTTATATTATGATTTATATTCAGTCGAGTCTATTTTCGGCTGGAAGACCAGTCCACATCCAAAAGTATACTCTCTGTGTAGAAATTTGAATAACTGTTAAATTATTCACCGAGATTATCCTGATCACACACTATTTGAGCTTCATGCATAATACATAACCTCTTCTACTATTGATCATTAATTGCGGAAATATAAACAATCGCATGCGCACATTAAAACCATAAACAATCACACATATAAACACAGTATTTATGGGAAAGCTTAAAGCTGAAAACCCCCAACTCTCTGTATATTATAATGATAGAGATCATGTAACAATCATTGTACAAACTCCTCACAAGCTCTCAGTACAATCTCCAATTGTTACACACTACACAAGCTCAGATCTAGCAAAACACATGCTCCAATCTGCTCCACCTGTTAGCCTGCCTCTATTGCGCAATCCAAGATGAATAATGGCCCAATCTGAGTTCGAATCCCTCTGGTATGCACTGCGCAATCCTCATTGGCATCTCCATCAATGTGTGGTGCAAACTCATGCACCAGTATAGTCACAACTGATAGTCACTCTTGCTCTTTCACCTACCTCTCCACTGGTCTCCACTGAAACTGTCCATGCATTGAAGTTAACTGATGTATTCTTTAGTTGATTTATGAGTTTATAATTAGTGAATTGATTAATAATTAATTCACACCACTCTCACTAGTGTATCAATCAGTTAGACTAGATACAACTAGCTCAACTATGTTTAACTGAGTTAAACTGAATACAACTCCACTAACTTCCTCAATCAACTCCACCAAACTCCGTCACATGAGTTCTAACCGAAGTCTCCATGCAATAGCTCCACTTAACCCTCAGGAATAGTGTAATTCCTTCTGTCAGCTCCTGTGCCACATCTGTGCACTTAACTGAAGTGCTCCAAGAGAATAAGATAATGTTTACAGTCCAAATATTATTAAGAGCTAATAATATTCGACATATCTATTTTTAGACTGGCAATCTAAAAATAGATTCCGCCCAGTATGTCTAAAAATAGAAGTCCATTTATTTTTTCCGACTTGACCAACCATCCACAAATAGCATCCTGCAACTCATAGAACATGATCCATATGTCTAAAAATAGACTTTGCGCCAAAAATAGCCTACCGGCCCACTTAGTGAAGGCGACTTCTTTTCACTAAGCTCATCATCTTGTTGCATTCTCAACACTCCCTCTAAACAAGATAAGGATTATCTGCAACCCCTATCTTGCCCCTGTGGTATTCGAATTTTCTCCTGGTGAGCACCTTCATCAAGACATCAGCATCCTGATCCTCCGTGGGAATGTATGAAAGTAACATGATCTTCCGCTGCACACAATCTCTGATATGATGATACCGGATGTCAATGTGTTTAGATCTATCATGAAATACTGGATTAACCGAGAGTTTTATACAACTCTGATTATCACAATAAATCACAGTAGGCTCTAAGTGTGAACCGAACAACCCGACCAAGATCTTCCTCATCCATATAGCCTCGCATGCAGCCAAACTCGCTGCCATATACTCGACCTCTATTGAACTGAGTGCCACGGATCTCTGCTTCCTGCTATACCAAGAAACTATTGTCGACCCAATACTGAAAATCCCTCCAGATGTGCTCTTTCTGTCCGTTAGGCTCCCTGCCCAATCTGCATCTGTGAGGCCACATAGCCTCACCCCTCATCCGACCGTCCGTACCACAATCCATATCCCGATGTGCCTCCGAGATATTCTAATAAATGCCTCTCCTCGCCTTCCAGTAGAGCTTGGTAGGCTTAACCATAGCTTGTGAAAGTCAAGTTAATCCGCATAGCATATCGGCCGTGTATCGACTCAGACATAAGCGACCCCACAACCGTCGGAGAACAAAGGGTGATCCATTACCTCCGCCGGGCAAAGATCCTCCTTCCTCCAACCACCGTAAGAGGAGTATCCAACAGCTTGCGGTGCCTTGGCGTAAGGCTGAATCCTCCAAATATCTCCCGGCATACTTACCCTGAGAAACAAACAGTCCATCACTGCGCTGCCAAATTTCCAATCCCAGGAAATAATGAAGGAGGCCCAAGTCCTTCATCTCAAACTCCTTTGCAAGATCAGCCTTGCATGAGTGTATCAACAGTTCATCACCTGTCAAAATCAAATCATCTACATAAAGTACAATGATCAGCAACTTACCCTCCACCACAATCCGGTATAGGTTAGGATCCGCCTCACTCTTGGATAATCCAAGTCCGGTGAAATAACTGTCTATCCGTGTGTACCAAGCACGAGGTGCTTGTTTCAACCCATACAACGCTCTCTTGAGCCTGCACACATGCGACTCGCTGCTGAAGATCTCGAAACCTTCAGGCTGCTCTATGTACACCTCCTCCTCAATGACTCCATTGAGGAACGCAATCTTCACATCCATGTGATGAATGTGCCACCCCATCTGCGCTGAGAGAGCAAGAATCGTCTGTATGGAAGAATACCTTGCGACAAGTGCAAAGGTCTCCTCATAATCGATCCCCTCTATCTGTGAAAAGCCTCGGGCAACAAATCTTGCCTTGTACTTCTCCACACTCCCGTCAGCTGCCTGCTTCACTTTGTAGATCCATCTCGAACCCACCACTGATTTCCCTTCCGGCCTTGGGACAATCTCCTATGCACTGTTTCTAACAATCGGATCATACTCTTCCACCATGGCATCTACCCATGCGGGATCCTCCACATTTTCCTCAAAATAGGATGGCTCTGTCACGATACATTGACTCATGAGAGCCATGAATCCGTGTACCGATCCGGTTTGTCTCTGTCGCGCCATGTCGCAGGGGTGCTCCCACAACCTCTCCGCACCCCGAGCCGGGCCGGCCGCCCTTCTCGTAGCGCTTCCGCCCTCCGATGGTCGGCGCTGCACGTGAGTGGTCTCTTCCACTCCATGAACCTCCTCTTGTGGCTGATCCACATCCTGAGGCTCATCCTTAGGAACTAATAGCTCCTCATTTGCGTGCAAGTGTGGCTCCCTCTCAAGCAAACACTTCATGGCTTTCTCCTCGTGAAATTTGATATCCCGTCACACAACAGTCTTGCGACTGTCTGGAAAATACACACGATAGTTGTGGGGTGTATCATTGTACCCCACAAATACCCCAACCTCTGCAGTCGGCTTCAGCTTCTTCCTGGCATCCTTCATCACATGAATGTAAACAGGTGAACCAAAAATCCTCAAATGGGAAATATCAGGCTTCTTACCAGAAAACGCCTCCTCAGGTGTACTCATGCCAAGTATCCTGTGAGGACAACGGTTCTGCACATATACTACAATATTGCATGCCTCCGCCCACAAGTGAATGGGTAGGACCTGATCATGCAACATTTCCCATGCATCACCCACGATGGTTCTGTTCTTTCGCTCCGCAACCCCATTCTGTTGTGGGTTATGAGGCGCTATGAGCTCTATTTGAATTCCTTCTGCGCTGCAAAAGTCTTTGAATTCACCAGAGATGAATTCACCACCATTATCGCTCCTAAGAGCCTTCACCTGCTTCCTCGATTCTTTCTCAACCACTGCCTTGAACTCACAGAACTTTGAGTATGTCTCGCTCTTCTTCTGCATGAATAAGATCCAGCACTTACGAGAAAAATCATTAACAAATATCACATAATACCTGTGCTTTACTGTCGAAGCTTTTGAGAAAGGTCCACACATGTATATGTGAATTCTCTCAAGGATTGTCGTGGCGTGACTATCCTTCTCGTGAAAGGTGGCTTTCACAAATTTTCCCAAGTTACATCCCTTGCATTGATCTGACTGCGCAAGAGTGCCCTTAGGAAGCCCAGTAGAAATCCGTTGCGCATCTTCAAAGCTCCATGGTGGAAGGTGGCCCAAGATTTCGGTGAACAAGCCGCCATCATCCCGCCACCACATTCTTCTTCCTTGCCTCGCCATGGCCGCGCAGCTCATCTACCCGCAATCGATAAAGTTTCTAACTCAAACCCCTATCCTCCGGGTCTCACCAAACTTGCCTTATCACAGGGAAAGCCTTTCTCACTAAAGACAACATCATACCCTTGTCTTCTAACATCGCCAATAAGGATAAGATCTTTTTCTTCAATCCCGGGAACATGCATCACTTCAATACGAAGAGTTTACGTACTCCTCTCAAAGGAAATGGTACCGATACCGGTCGCACTGTATCTACCATCATCGCCCATCTCAATGTGCACTCCAAGATCTTTCTCATCCACATCAGTAAACAAATCTCGATCTCCTATCATGTGAAAATATGCACCACTGTCAAGAAACCACACTGAACCCAACACACTTGAGACCAAGCATGCGATCAGCGAAAAATCCAGCTCAAATTGCGAGACTAATGCCTCTCCAGCTGCAGATCCAACAGCCTGCTTATTTTTCTTCTTTTGTGGACAACTAATGGCGTAATGTCCGTGTTGGTGACAGTGAAAGCACTTCACCGTGGACATGTCCCGCTTCTTGCCTTTCGCACCAATTGAGAAGCTTTCTTGCTCTTTCCCTTCTTTTCTTAGGCAGCCAAAGTGCAATTTTCTTCATCAGATTTATTTAATGAATATCTGTCCCTGGTACTTCGCCTTATCTCCTCTTGCACAAGATCCGACCAAAGTCTCTCCCATCCTGGCAATTTCTCCCGACCATCGGGACAGAGTCCCGATAGGAATGCCAACTCTTCGAAGCCCAAGGAGATCCAAGCTCACCAAGTCCTCATCATCAACAGTAACCCCCACACTTCCCAGCTCATCCCTGCATTGGACAAACTTCGTGAGGTACTTGGGCATACTGTCGCCTTTATCCATCTTTATGTTCTTGAGTTTGTCCTTGAGCACCAACTTCCTTTGATCGCTCTTGCTTTGAAATAAATCTGTCAAAGCTTTCCACATCAATAATGGAAAAGCCTAACCATGAAGGCTGGATACTATGTGATCCTTCACGCCCTCCAACAAAATCCTTCGACACTTTGGTGTCTTCTTTTGCCATGCGTCAAGTACGGCAACATCGCTAGAAGTAGGTTTTGGAACTTTTGCATCTATGAACTCCTTCAACCCATTATCATCCAGCACCGCCTCCATCCTGTCCTTCCATGCAATATAATTCGAGCTGCCCTCAAGGGCATACTCCAATCGCAATCCGTTGAAAGACATCTCAACTTTGACACCAAGAAAAACACTGCTGCAAATTCGAATTCCACCAGCACAAAACTCAACCGCTTCAATGTTTTGCAATTGATCCAATGATCAATAACACTCTGATACCATGTATAAATTTGAATAATTGTTAAATTATTCACCGAGATTATCCTGATCACACACTATTTGAGCTTCATGCATAATACATAACCTCTTCTACTATTGATCATCAATTTGCGGAAATTAAACAATCGCATGCACACATTAAAACCATAAACAATCACACATATAAACATAGTATTTATGGGAAAGCTTAAAGCTGAAAACCCCCAACTATCTGTATATTATAATGATAGAGATCATGTAACAATCATTGTACAAAATCCTCACAAGCTCTCAGTACAATCTCCAATTGTTACACACTGCACAAGCTCAGATCATACAAAACACATGCTCCAATCTGCTCCACCTGTTAGCCTGCCTCTACTGCGCAATCCAATATGGATAATACCAAGATCCAGGTTCGAATCCCACTAGTATGTACTGCGCAATCCTCATTGGCATCTCCATCAATGTGTGGTGCAAAACTCATGCACCAGTATAGTCACAACTGATAGTCACACTGCTCTTTCACCTACCTCTTCACTGGTCTCCACTGAAACTGTCCATGCACTGAAGTTAACTGATGTATTCTTTAGTTGATTTATGAGTTTATAATTAGTGAACTAATTAATAATTAATTCACACCACTCTCACTAGTGTATCAATCAGTTAGACTAGATACAACTAGCTCAACTATGTTTAACTGAGTTAAACTGAACACAACTCCATTAACTCCTCAATCAACTCCACCAAACTCTGTCACCTGAGTTCTAACTGAAGTCTCCATGCAATAGCTCCACTAAACCCTTAGGAATAGCGTAATTCCTTCTGTCAGTTGCATGTGCCACATCTGTACACTTAACTGAAGTGCTCCAAGAGGATAAAATAATGTTTAGAGTCCAAATATTATTAAGAGCTAATAATATTCGACATATCTATTTTTAGACTGGAAATGTAAAAATAGATTCCGCCCAGTATGTCTAAAAATAGAAGTCCATCTATTTTTTCTGACTTGACCAACCATCCACAAATAGCATCTTGCAACTTATAGAACATGATCCATATGTCTAAAAATAGACTTTGCACCAAAAATAGCCTGCGGGCCCACTTAGTGAAGGCGACTTCTTTTCACTAAGCTCATCATCTTGTTGCATTCTCAACACTCTGTAAGGAGGAGGGTGATAATTAAGTTCTAATAGCTCCAAAATTCAACAAAATATGAGTGATAAGTTAGCCTAAATGACCTCGTACATAAACATCTAAAAACAAAAAACCAGTGGCCAAGAACTTGCACACCTAAGTCGAGGGGTATGAGTCTGATCCTGCAACCTGTATTGGTGGTTTTGGATCCTTTGAATGTCTTTCGGCCCTAGAGGAATGTCGAGATGATGTTCAACCCTCTCCATTGTCCGACCTAGATCCCTCGAGTGTTTATGCAAGTGTTTAAGAGAGTGTCAAATATCCGTGAAGCTCTCGTGTCGATCCAAGATAATCCATTCCAAAAGAAACTTCATATGCATGTACAGGTCCACGGCCTACATGTATTGATTAAAATGTCTGCTCATATGCCACATATATAGATCTAGTCAGCCCACTCTGTTAGGATTTTCATGTCAGAGAAGGTTGTCCCATGGGAGGACGCTTCCCCCTTAGTTCGAGTGAGTTCCTCCTGAACATTTGTTGGTGTGTGCTCCCCATAGCAAAAAGAAAAATATTCTATCTTGTGGTGCATTTGGGAGTGACCTCTTTGGGCATGCTCTTAATAATAAGCAACCCCTCTTCGAACTCTAGCTCGTTGACGTGGTATGGGGAGCATACCACTATATTAGAAGAATTGCAGAGGCACCCCTGCCTGACCCAAGTTACTAGATAGGTAGGATAGGAAATTTGAACCACTATTAAGAATAGAGACTGACACCAAGGCCATCAGATTGGCTATTGGAAACAACATGAACATAGGAAAAGGGGGAGTAGCGGCAAAAGACTTCAACTAGCAATTCCCCACGTGACACCTAAGAATGTCATTCACTAAAGACCCAGAACGCTCACTTCCCTCCAGGATTAGTAGCCCAATAACGAGGCAAGAAAGTGACGCTAGTGACAGAGAGAGAAAGGTCAAAACATTCAGATTGGGTAAAACTCGAGAAGGGGAGTTGCCAGCGCCAAGGCCCACATAGAAAACACACTAAACATGGAAGAGAAAATAGAACTGGAAAGGAAACAATTGAGACCAGTGCTTCCACCTAGAAACCTCGTTGGTCGCCCTACAAACTAGCCAATGTAACTACAAAAGCACAATTCAAAAATTTGACACAAATATACGTATGTGTAGCCAATGCAACAATATCTGGAGGAAAAACCCAGTTGCCATCTGAGGAAATTCCAACTAGAGGAGCAAGCACCTTGCCAGGACAAGGCTTACATCATTTTCACCTGCATCTATTCGCTCTTCCTTTTATGCTGGCGAAACACCCTTCCTCTCCGCCACCTGCTCCACACTCCCTGCAACCATGGGTTTTACCCTCCTTTGCCATAGATTTAAAGGCTTGAATATTGAATTGGACATCTCTGCCCTCACACAATCTACAAACTCGAACTTTGTACCCATACTCCACCACCGTGCTCACACCATTGCAGATTAATTATATCTACAAGCCACATTTAACTTCACCAAGAGTGAAATGCCACGGCCCAATTCATTTTCCAAATGGATCAACATCATCTTCCCATCTCCCACCCCGCCACTGCTCACGATATCTCAATTATCACCCCATTCAAAGTAATTTAATATTATATTATTAAAAATAAACACATAAAAAATATATTTCATTTTATATAAAATAAATAAATAAAATTATTAATTAATTTACTTATTTATTTTGAAACAAAAAATTTAAACACAATACTTTTCCAAATTTATTAATATTTTTTGAAAATAAGGATCAATCACATATAATCGCTTATATTTAAGCAATGAATGGCTCCTTTTTGTTTTTTTTACGCAAGTAATGAATGGCTCTAACTCATATCAATGAAAGACCATAGATGTTAATATCATTCGCAATCCCACTACCATAAAAATATTTTATTCCAAGCATTTTAATTAGTCATTGGAAACGAGAGAAAAAAATAAAATAAAATTTCTTCCGAAGCTATTCGAAGCCATCAACTAAAAGTCGGTTCGTTAAAATTGTCTTCAGTTGAGGCGTTTCATTGAAAGTACAAAGAAGAAATAACAATTTTACGAATTATGTTTTCCAATCATTTTTTCGATTCCAAATTTGATGTTTTGTCTTGACTTTGTGGTTTGTGCTAAATATGATTGTTTTGATTTAAGGGAATTTAAAAAAAATTAATAGAAATATAGATATTTTGTGTTTATATGATGATGATGATGATGATGGTTAACGTCTATTGAGACCAAACTTTGGTCTATCAGACCTAAAGAAACGAATTATTTAGTTTGATTTAAGATGCTCAAAAAGCTTGAAGAGAAGCCTCCCGAGCTCACTATAATTTTGACATCTTAAAAGGCTAGGAAGGTCAGTGTTGTAGCAAAGATTATGAAATTGAGATCTAATGTTGTTGTACGCAGGGCACTCTAAGAGAAAGTGATTTTCATCCTCGATGTTCATATTCTCACAGAGATGGCAGATCTTTTCCATCCATGGTGTTTTAGGAATTGTCCAACGACCTGTTTCACTATGGAGCTCATGAGAGTTCGTTCTAATCTTGGCTATATTAATTTTCTTCTTTGAGCTAGTTAAAACAGAGAGATACTTTTGATCTTCTAGGGTGGGGTTGATGACCTCTTTATAATAACTTAATTTTCTTTTAGCTAACTAGATCTTTTTCACACCACATTTTTTCTTTGAACTTAGAAGTAACAATTTTTTTAAAGTTATTAATGTTTTGCAATGCAACATTCTCGTCGATCTCCCAATGGTTTAACCAGGCCCTGGTGTCTTTATACCAACCTCATTTGAGCCTTAGGTGGTTTTGGCTAGAATTTAAAGCTAGCTTAGGAAGTCTATGGTGTCCTATGTTGTTGAGTTTGTGCTTGTACAACAGAATCCTAGTCATAGCTAGGCTTTCGATAGGGGGGAAAGACCCACTTCTATAAGGAGAATAGGGTAGGGTGTATTGCTTTTAATTTTGAGGTTATACGTTATAAAACGTTTCTGGATTTGCTCAAATTTTCTCCAAGATTCTCTAGAGATGTTGCAACCCCAAACCTCACATCCATATAAGATAACAGGGGTGACTAAAGTTTCAAAGAGGAACTTCTTTCTATCCCACATTACGAGGTTTGTCGTTTTACAATTATTTTCAAAACCAAAATAAGCTTTCCACCCCTCATTTATCCTTTTCTCGATGCTATAGTTCCAGTTGAGCTTGTGATGAATATCAATTCCTAGGTACTTGTAAGAAGACACTTCATCCAAGTTACTATTGTCATACATAAAATTAGGGTGAGTGTCCTTCTTGGAATTGGTAATCATAACTTTTGTTTAGCCAGTGTTAACAGTCATACCCATGGTAGAGTAGAAATCCTTAAGAAGTCTAAGTTGCTCATTAAGGTCAAAAGGGCACCTTGCAAGAAGAACAATATCGTCCGCATAGAGAAGAAGGATGATGACTATCCCAGTTAAGATCGTGCCAGCACAACTTGCTTCCTCTAAACAACCTTCTAGCTTGTCGATGTAAATGCCAAATAGGGTAAGGGAGAGGGGGCAACCTTGTTTAACTCTGATATTACACTTATATTCAATACTTTATATTAAATTTATTAACTTTTTAAACAATATTAAAATATTTAGAATTTTTTTTGGTAATAATCATATGTGAAAGAACACCGTCGACGCATTTCAAACCAACCAGTGTGGTTCATCATCAAGACCTAGTCCTGATGATGAACCACACTGGTTAGTTCGAAACACTTTGGTAGTGTTCTTTCACATGTGAGTATTACTGAAGAAAATTCTAAATATTTACGATGGATCACAAAAAGCTTAAATTTTGAATATATATATATATATATATATATATATATATATATATATATATATATATATATATATATAATTTGAGTATGATTATTTTATATAGGTGTTAGAATTAGAATTTTACGAAACTTTTGAAATAATTAAGTTTTTTAAAGTTTGTTTGTTGCTTTTGCCTTCAGGGTTAGTTCAATTGGTTGAGTTCCCATCACTAAAGCATCTCGCTAATTGGTTTGTTTGTTTGCATGGCTTTAGAATGACTCGCCCAACTTTAAAGTCTTTGGTTTTCCATTAAAAGACTTTACTAAACCATTTAAAGAATCCTTACATGTTCCTAGGCCGTTAAAATACTTTCAGGGACCATTCAAAAACTTACATGGGCCATTCAAGGACCTCTTAGCAGGATTTATCTAATATTGTGACGAATTTTTCTATTACCACCAAAATCAAGTGATACATAGAGTTATAGTTTTGATCAATTCACAACTTTGATTTTAAGGATTTGGATTGATTTAAAATTAGACAAAAGCCATATGGAGATTGTTTCGCCATGCACAAAACTTTAAAAATGTTAGAGTTCATATCATTCCTAAAATTTCTATTGGATTTTTTTCAAATTTATGGCTAAATTACAATCATTTTGTTATAACAATAATCTATTTCCCCAATATATAACTCATACAAGAAAGTTATACCAACTCCTTCCTATTTACCACTAGGTTCTTTGCTACAATAGTAAGTTACTTCCCCAATATATAACTCGTACAAGAAAGGTGCATCAATTCCTTCATATTTTCCATTGATAATAAAGATTTATTTATTTTTCAAATAAAACTTTATGGGATTCCTCCATATTTATCCAAATATCCTTATAGAAGGCGATGTAAATGTCAAACAAATTAGCTTTTAGTAGCATCATGGGGCTTTGACTAAATTTGTCATTATTATCTGTTAGGTCAATTGATGTCTCAAATTGCTATCATAAATTATCGACTGGGGTTAGTAATTTGATGAAGTGTAGTGCACTATATATGCTTAGGTAACTGTGTTTTCTTACTTCGTTGTGTATGTTTTATATTCTTTTGGGGGTTTTGTATCTTATGCCTAAAGTTTTAAGAATTGAAATTGGTCTAAGAAATGAAATCTATGCTTCTAGATGAAATATTTAAATGTTAGTACATAACCAAATCTAAATGAATTTTAATGATGAAAACTAATTCTTAAAGAAGGAAGAAAATGAAATGTTCATTAACTAATATGAATTGCATAAAAATAAATCAACCTTTGAATGATGTTAGACTTATCTAGGCCAGCAAAACATCTATGAAAAATATCTAACTAGTTTAAAACAGAGCACTATTCTAAATCTAATTGCATTCAAATGACAAAGATGAAATCATTTTCTATCTTATCCATTGAAAGCTTTGGTTATATAAAAACAAAGCATTTGATATATTTTGAAATACAATTCTAATCTTTTTCTGTCTTAGTTTGAGATCTAAGAATTTTGAAAGATAAACATAATATAATTTTGTTCCATGGATTGAAAGCATAAATTCTATTGCTATGAATTTAAATGACAGTGCTGATTGAAATTAAAAAAAAAAAAAAGGTACAAAGCATGTTTAAAGAAAACTACGACTGTTGTGTAACTGAATGCCCAAATCTAATCCAATTGAAAAATGACAGAGTCACTTTCTTGAGATGACTTAGCAAGCACAAGATTACATAGCTAATTGGAAACTAATTTCAGAAAGCATTCATAAAACTAATATATAAAAAAGTAAGCAAATTAAACTATGAATTGACAGGGATCTAATTATAAAAAAAATGTGAATTTAACTATGAATTGACAAGAGCAAAAACTACGAATCGACGGGAAATTAAATGACATAAATCAAAATACAAAGCAATTAAAAACATATTTTCCGTGCAGGGGCCCTCTGCAACAGAATGAGTCAAAAAAATAACAGACTACGCGCGCATCAAAATATCTGGAACTAGTATTCTTATTAGCAAAAAAAAAGTTTCAAAATCATACACCAAATTATCACAAAAATTAGGATTGTTTCCCGGTTTCAAAAGATCGTATTTTTACAAGTTTTGAATTTAATTGTTTGAGGCATTTTCGCGTATAGATAACAAATAGAACTGAAATTAGAAGTCTGGATAGAAGCAAATTCTTTAATGGCTATCTCTCGATTTGCTACATTAGAGCAAATCGAGAGTATTTCGTCCATAGATCACGTTCTTTAACCGATCTTGACCGCAAGCGTAGGCACGATTCCTCTTTGAATTCAAACATGTGGATGGGATACGATCCATGTGTGGATCATTCCAGAGATACCCATGTGACCTGCTTCCTTATTTGCTTCTCAAATTCTTTCACACCATAACAGTGGCTGCAGAAACAACAGTTAGCTGCAGAATTGAACACATTTTGTAGCTAATTACGAAAATTCATCTAAATAATAAGAAACATCATAATATAAAGTAGAGATCATTTAAATGCCTTCTCTAAAGTGCAATATGTCAATTATCATTGGTTGGAGCATGATTTTGTCAAACGAGAGGAAGAAATGATGAAAAAGAGTGTCAAAAGAAGAACAGTTTTGAGGTTCAACATACCCCCACTAAGAGACCATTGCATGTCCTCATGCAATTCCAAAAATTGTGAGCCTTCACCTCATATTACATTTGTTCGGATACCTCTGCCAATACATCCAACTTCCTCTTATTTCCTTTTCTTGAAGTGATTGCCATTCTTGGTTTCTTCATGAGGAGTTTGTACTTTAGGCTGATGACTTTCCTGTTTAGGGATTTATCCTTTTTCTTTAGTTTCTTATTCTTTTTATACCACAACCCTGAATGTAAGATAGTGTTGTCACTGATGGCCTTCTCCAAGTGATTCTTTTCTTTCAAGGTTTCATTTTCTGGTTTAATGTTCTTGTTCAGTATCTCCAGCTCATAAATTTATTGTTTGAGGGTGTTTACCAGAGGCTCTTGTGGATTGATAGGCTGCTCTTCCACACTTGCATTTCCTTTTGCATGTCTTTTTTCCAATGACTCAATATAGTCATATATCTCCTATTGTGCTGGGTCAATTTCTAGGGATTTTCTACTTGGACTATGTACAGGAGAGATAGTAATGGGCGATGGAACTTGGGGTTCTTCATCTAAATTAACAAACTCTGCCTCTTGTAATGGTGTCTTCTTCAAGGTTTTATGAAGTCTAGATCTTCTCCTTGGCTGTGGAGGATTTAATATTTTTGAACTTGTAACTTACCCCTTTTTCTCTATATTTCCTCTATTTTTAACTCCACTTTGTTTCTTAATTTTCATTAAATATTCAATGGTGATCTTTCTTCTTCTTCTTGCTGTGGTTGAGGTGAGGATTTATTCTCGATCCATGTATCCACCTTTCTCCTCCTACTTCATCTGGTTTTTTCATCCTTAGGTTGTTCTGGTGCTTCATCTTGAAAGTGATTTCTGATTAGGAAACTTTCCTAGGAGTCTCCTACACTCTTTAGATGGAATTCAATGAGTATCTTTATCAGTCCATGATGATGCATGGTATTGGCTATGAATTGGAATCTTTTCTGCACATTTGCTGACATCTTCTTTAGATTGTTCAGTAGGAAGTATGGGAGGTTTATTTCTCCATCCTCCAAAAATTTCATTAATAATCGGGCATGATAAAAAACCATACAACAAAAACTACCCTCACAAGTAACAAACTTTTGTAAAATTAAAAGCATATTTCTCCATTTGTTTTTGAGTGTTGAACTGGGAATTCCTTTCTTGTAAATAGTAGTGTCCATACCTGGATTTTTTAGAAAAAAAATTCCATTCTTCACTGTGAATTTCCTTGTTCTTGAACCATCTCTGTCTAGTTTTCAGAAGTTCTGTAGCTTCAGCTATAAAGGCTTTTGTCACTGAGAATTTTACATCTCCAATTTCGACCTATGTCCCATCGAAAGATCTTGCAAAGGACTTGGTGACCTCCTTATGTAACCCATCGAACTTCTCTATAAACCGGAGCCATTGCACCTTCTGCAGCATTTCCTTTACCTGAGGATAACCCTCCATGAATTTTTCTCCCACAGGTTCAGTTCTCACTATTAGACCCATGTCTCTGTCGTGAGGAGTTCACCTTCAAAACTGTTCTTATTTGATCGAGTGAATTGAGTTTTGGCTCTGAGTTAAGGGTGACAAGGGTTTGTAGAGAAGTATAGGTGAAATAGATATTCGGCGAGGGTTTAGCAATGTAGATGGGTGGGTTACAGAAGTGAGATATGACCATTAATCATTAATGGAAAAATCGGTATGGATTATTGTGAGATATGATACGGATGTTGTGGTCGGATTATGAAATTGTGATGTGAATCCGAATACAATCAATTCTAATGATGACATATTGAGGTGGAAACATATGATCATCTAAATTATATATACTAGTGTTTTTGGTCTTATTATTTAAACAAATCTTTGTAACATACCTTGGAACTAACCTTTGGTTCTCTTTTCTTTATGTTGATTCTCTAGGTGTCTTTTCAGCATGATCTTCAAATGGAGTCTGTTAGCCCCCCTATGAAATTTTTGACAAGCAAATAGGGGGCTAAAATTTTTTTGAGTCTTCAAGGAATGCATTTCCTCTGAAAACACAGTCTCCTTGAAGCCTCTTTGTGTCTTTTAACCTTTGATCAAATCCCCTCTGCTGGTTCCCCTTTTAAAGCCTCTCTGTTATGTGAAGAAATGCCCAAAGGCCCCCTTTTCCTTCTTATTTCTTCCCCAATTGGCCCCTTTTCATCCCCCTTGTTTTCCCCTTCTATTTCCCTTCTTACCCTTCAAATCCCCCCAAAATCCCCTTTAATTTCTTCCCCTACCCTTTTTTTTCCCTTCTTCCCCCTTTATTTCTCTATCATTCCCCTTCCCCAGCCCTAAAATCCATTAAAATGGGCTAAGAAACCCTCTTCCCGACCTTATTATAGGCCTAGCCCCTTTCTTCTAGCCCCTTCTAACCACTTCCCCACATATGACCCCGCGCTGGGACCAAGCGCTTAAGTCCCAGGCGCTAATCGCAATCGGAAGACCGAGCGGGTGCATTTCCTTTGTAATATCAAAACAGCCCCGATGTGATTTGTTTATAACGTAAGTCAGCCGGTCTGTTCTGCACCGTTGATCTAGGGTCCAGATCAACGGCTGAGCGCTAATTTCAACTCCCTCCCGATCGCAATCGCAAGTCACATTGGCACCGCCCCGATTGAAACCTTTCGATTTGATCCCAGCCGTCCATCCTTCCTGCGATCCGACGGTTAGCGCTTAATCGCAATAGCCTCCGATCAATCGCAAGCCTTTTCCTCCGAGCTCCGATTGCGATCCTCTGATCTCGTCCTGACCGTTGATCTGCCCCGCGATCCGACGGTCCAGCATTAATCGCTCCCTCCGCCCGATCGCAATCACAAGTCCTTCCGTCTCCCTCCCGATTCAATCCTGACCGTTGATCTGTCCGCCGATCTAACGGCCAGTGCTTAATCGCACCGCCGCTCCAATCGCAATCGCAAGACTTTTTGTCCGACCCCCGATTGCGATCCGCCGATTTAATCGTAGCCGTCTGTTTCCCGGTCGATCCAACGGTTCTGCGCCAATCGCTCCATTCCTCCGATCGCTGATCGCAAGTCTTTCTGTCTCTGCCCCGATTAAATCGCAGCCGTCCATCCCCTGCTGATCCTATGGCTCAGCGTTAATCGCATGCTCCTCCCTCCGTCTCCCGATTCAATCCCGTCCGTTCGTTCAATCCGTGATCCGACGGTCATCGCTCAATCGCTTCCCCATTCTCAATCGCAATCGAAACTTTCAAAAGGTGTGTTGCGATTGACACCCGCTCCGACCTCCGATTGCGATTGCCCGATTGAATCCTAGCCGTCCATCCTTTCCAGATCTGACGGCTCAGGTTTAATCGCCCTCCGCCTCTGCCGGGTCCCACTTCCAAGGCTCCGCTCCCTTGTTTGTTGGTGGTTTTCTTTGTTATTCGCCCAAAGTTAGTCATTGGGTTTTACACTGTTAAGCCGCTTTGTGTTCTTTCCATTGGTTCTCCACTATCCGCCACCATTCCGCTGCCTCCGCAGCATCTCCTCCGCCACCACCGCCCGGTTTTACAGTCTCTTTCCACTGTGCGGATTAGCACAGAGAGGTATTTTCAGCATCGCCAGCAAGTCGGCAGAAGAGATTCAAAGGGATTAATGCACATTATTGATATAATTAACGTCTAATCCCGCATTCAAAGGATTCAAGCGCAGTTTGAAGACTTAAGCACGCAAAGAGTCTTATCTGTGTTTAAATATCAGCAGAAGTACTCTTCTCTAGAAGGTCACCCGCCTACAAAGAAATATCCATGCCCCCTCGAGCCCTGGAATGATTAATTGCCCTGACAGAGCTTCATTAAATACTGTTGGTCAGCAGTTATGG
>CM076575.1:2020606319-2020800058 GCA_034641835.2 Pinus albicaulis | reverse complement strand
ACTGTTAAATTATTCACCGAGATTATCCTGATCACACACTATTTGAGCTTCATGCATAATACATAACCTCTTCTACTATTGATCATTAATTGCGGAAATATAAACAATCGCATGCGCACATCAAAACCATAAACAATCACACATATAAACACAGTATTTATGGGAAAGCTTAAGGCTGAAAACCCCCAACTATCTGTATATTATAATGATAGAGATCATGTAACAATCATTGTACAAACTCCTCACAAGCTCTCAGTACAATCTCCAATTGTTACACACTACACAAGCTCAGATCTAACAAAACACATGCTCCAATATGCTCCACCTGTTAGCCTGCCTCTACTGCACAATCCAAGATGAATAATAGCCCAATCTGAGTTCGAATCCACCTGGTATGCACTACGCAATCCTCACTGGCATCTCCATAAATGTGTGGTGCAAACTCATGCACCAATATGGTCACAACTGATAGTCACACTTGCTCTTTCACCTACCTCTTCACTGGTCTCCACTGAAACTGTCCATGCACTGAAGTTAACTGATGTATTCTTTAGTTGATTTATGAGTTAATAATTAGTGAATTAATTAATAATTAATTCACACCATTCTCACTAGTGTATCAATCAGTTAGACTAGATACAACTAGCTCAACTATGTTTAACTGAGTTAAACTGAATACAACTCCACTAACTTCCTCAATCAACTCCACCAAACTGCGTACGAGTTCTAGCGGGAAATATCTCCTTCATGCAAGCACTATTTGAGGAATAGTGTAATTCCCGCCATCGATTTGCATGTGCCACATCCGTAGCTCAAACTGAAGTGCTCCAAGAGGATAAGATAATGTTTATAGTCTAAATATTATTAAGGGTTAATAATATTTGACTATTCTATTTTTAGCCCGGAAGTCTAAAAATAGAAACCGCCCAATGTCTAAAAATAGAGGTCCATATATTTTTACCAACTCGACCAATCATCCATAAATAGCATCCTGCAACTCATAGACCATGATCCATATGTCTAAAAATAGACATAGTCTAAAAATAGACTTTTCGCCAAAAATAGCCTGCGGGCCCACTTAGTGAAGGCGACTTCATTTCACTAAGCTCCATCATCTTGTTGCATTTTCAACACTCCCTCTCAACAAGATATGGATTATCTGCAACCCCTATCCTGCCTGTGGTATTCGTTGCTCTGGTGATGAGCACCTTCGTGAAGATATCAGCATCTTGATCCTCCGCAGGAATGTATGAAAGTAACATGATCTTCCACTGTACACAATCTTTGATATGATGATACCAAATGTCAATGTGTTTAGATCTATCATGAAATACTGGATTAACCGAGAGTTTGATGCAACTCTGATTATCACAATAAATCACAGTAGGCTCTAAGTGTGAACCAAACAACCCGACCAGGATCTTCCTCATCCATATAGCCTCGCATGCAGCCAAACTCGCTACCATATACTCAGCCTCTGCTGAACTGAGTGCCACGGATCTCTGCTTCCTGCTGTACCAAGAAACTGCTATTGACCCGATACTGAAAATCCCTCCAGATGTGCTCTTTCTGTCCGTTGGGCTCCCTGCCCAATCTGCATCCGTGAAGCCACACAGCTTCACCTCATCCGACTGTCTGTACCACAATCCATATCCTGATGTGCCTCTGAGATAACGCAATACATGCTTGCCCGCCTTCCAGAAGAGCTTGGTAGGCTTAACCATAGCTTGTGAAAGCTGGTTAACTGCATAGCATATATCGGGTCGTGTATTGACCAGATACATAAGTGACCCCACCAACTGTCGATAAACAGTGGCATCCACTACCTCCGCTGAAGTAGCATCCTCATTCCTCCAACCACCAGGAAGAGGAGTATCAACAGGCTTGCAGCCATGCATGTTGAACTTCTCCAGTATCTCCCGAGCATACTTACCCTGAGAAACAAACAGTCCATCACTACGCTGCCAAATTTCCAATCCCGGGAAATAATGAAGGAGGCCCAAGTCCTTCATCTCAAACTCTTTTGCAAGATCCTCCTTGCATGAGAGTATCAACAGCTCATCACCTGTCAAAATCAAATCATCTACATAAAGTACAATGATCAGCAACTTACCCTCCACCACAATCTGGTATAGGTTAGGATCCGCCTCACTCTTGGATAATCCAAGTCCGGTGAAATAACTGTCTATCCGTGTGTACCAAGCACGAGGTGCTTGTTTCAACCCATACAGCGCTCTCTTGAGCCTGCACACATGCGACTCGCTGCTGAAGATCTCGAAACCTTCGGGCTGCTCTATGTACACCTCCTCCTCAATGACTCCGTTGAAGAACGCAGTCTTCACATCCATCTGATGAATGTGCCACCCCATCTGCGCTGAGAGAGCAAGAATCGTCCGTATGGAAGAATACCTTGCGACAGGTGCAAAGGTCTCCTCATAATCGATCCCCTCAATATGTGAAAAGCCTCGGGCAACAAATCTTGCCTTGTACTTCTCCACACTCCCGTCAGCTGCCTGCTTCACTTTGTAGATCCATCTCAAACCCACCACTGATTTCCCTTCCGGCCTTGGGACAATCTCCCATGCACTGTTTCTGACAATCGAATCATACTCTTCCACCATGGCATCTACCCATGCGAGATCCTCCACAGCTTCCTCGAAAGAGGATGGCTCTGTCACGATACACTTGCTCATAAGAGCCATGTATCCAGTATACCGGTCAGGTGACTGTCTCTGTCTGCGCTGTGATGTAGGTGCTCCTACAACCTTCTCTGCATCTTGAGCCAGTCACTCAGCTTCTGTAGTGCGCTTTCGCCCTCTGATGGTTGGCGCTGCATGAGTGGTCTCTTCCACTCCATGAACTTCCTCTTGTGGCTGATCCACATCCTGAAGCTCATCTTTAGGAACTAATAGCTCCTCATCTGCATGCAAGTGTGGCTCCCTCTCAAGCGAACACTTCATGGCTTTCTCCTCCTGAAATTTTATATCCCGTCGCACAGCAGTCTTGCGACTGTCTGGAAAATACACACGATAGTTGTGGGGCGTATCGGTGTACCCCAAAAATATCCCAACCTCACTTGATCGGCTCCACCTTCTTTACGGCATCCTTTGTCACATGAATGTAAAAAGGTGAGCCAAAAATATTCAAATGAGAAATATCAGGCTTCTTACCAGAAAACGCCTCTTCGGGTGTACTCATGCCAAGTACTCTATGAGGAAAACGATTTTGCACATAAACCGCAGTGTTGCACGCTTCAACCCAAAAGTGTATGGGGAGGCCCTGATCATGCAACATCGCCCATGTAGCACCCATGATCGTTACGGTGTCGCTCGGCCCAACCCCCGTTACTGCGCGGGGCTGTGAGGTGCTATGAGCTCTCTTCGAATTCCTTCTGCGCTGCAAAAGTCCTTGAATTCGCCAAAGATGAATTCACCACCATTGTCGCTCCTAAGAGCCTTCACCTGCTTCCCCGATTCTTTCTCAACCAGCGCCTTGAACTCACAGAACTTTGAGTATGTCTCGCTCTTCTTCTGCATGAAGAAGATCCAACACTTACGAGAAAAATCATCAACAAATATCACATAGTACATGTGCTTTTTTGTCGAAGCTATTGAGAAAGGTCCACACACGTCTGTGTGAATTCTCTCAAGGATCATTGTGGCGCGACTATCCTTCTCGTGAAAGGTGGCTTTCACAAATTTTCCCAAGGTACACCCCTTGCACTGATCTGACTACGCAAGAGTGCCTTTAGGAAGCCCAGTAGAAATCTGTTGCAGTATCTTCAAAGCTCCATGGTGAAGGTGGCCCAATCTCCGGTGCCACAACTCGCCATCATCCCGGCTCACCACTCCTTCTTCCTTGCCTGCCATTGCTGCGCAGCCATCTACCTGCAATTGATAAAGGTTCTTAACTCGAACCCCTATCCTCCGGGTCTCACCAGTTGCCTTACTGCGTAGGAAAGCCTTTCCCTCGCTAAAGACAACATCATATCCCTTGTCTTCTAACATCGCCACAGAGATAATATTCTTCTTCAATCCTGGAACATGCATCACTTCCTTCAATCTGAAGGGTTTAGCAGACTCCCTCTCAAAGGAAATGGTACCGATACCGGTCGCACTGTATCTACCATCATCGCCCATCTCGATGTGCACTCCAAGATCTTTCTCATCCAGATCAGTAAAAAAATCTCGATCTCCTATCATGTGAAAAGACGCACCACTATCAAGAAGCCACACTGATCCCGTCATACTTGAGACCAAGCATGAAATCAACGAAAAATCCAGCTCAAACTGCGAGGCTAAGGCCTCTCCAGCTACAGTCCCAGTAGCCTGCTTATTTTTCTTCTTCTGTGGACAATTAGTGGCGTAATGTCCCTGTTGGTGACAGTGAAATCACTTCACGTTGGACATGTCCTGCTTCTTTCCTTTCACACCGGATTGAGAAGCTTTCTTGCTCTTCCCCTTCTTTGCTTTGGCAGCCAAAGCACAATTCTCTTCATCAGAGTTCTTTGATGAAGATCCGTCCCTGGTACTTCACCTTATCTCCTCTTGCACAAGATCCGACCAAAGTCGCTCCCATCCTGGCAATTTCTCCCGACCATTGACAAAGTCCTGATAGGAATGCCAACTCTTCGGAAGCCCAAGGAGAGCCAAGCTCACCAAGTCCTCATCATCTATAGTCACCCCCACACTTCCCAGCTCATCCCTGCATTGGGTGAACTTCGTGAGGTACTTGGGCATACTGTCGCCTTTCTCCATCTTTATGTTTCTGAGTTTATCCTTGAGCGCCAACTTCCTCTGGTCGCTCTTGCTTTGGAATAAATCTGTCAAGGCTTTCCACATCAAGAATGGAGAAGTCTTACCATGAAGGTTGGATACTATGTAATCCTTCACACCCTCCAACAAAATCCTTCGACACTTTGTTGTCTTCTTTTTCCATGCGTCAAGTACGGTAGCATCACTAGAAGTAGGTTTTGGAATTTCTGCATCTATGAACTCCTTCAACCCATTGTCATCCAGCACCGCCTCCATCCTGTCCTTCCATGCAATATAATTCGAGTTTCCCTCAAGGGAATACTCCAATCGCAATCCGTTGAAAGACATCTCAACTTCGACACCAAGAAAACACTACTGCAAATTCGAATTCCACCAGCACAAAACTCAACCACTTCAATGTTTTGCAATTGCTCCAATGATCAATATCGCTCCGATACCATGTAGAAATTTGAATAAATGTTAAATTATTCACCGAGATTATCCTGATCACACACTATTTGAGCTTCATGCATAATACATAACCTCTTCTACTATTGATCATCAATTTGCGGAAATTAAACAATCGCATGCGCACATTAAAACCATAAACAATCACACATATAAAAACAGTATTTATGGGAAAGCTTAAAGCTGAAAACCCCCAACTATCTGTATATTATAATGATAGAGATCATGTAACAATCATTGTACAAACTCCTCACAAGCTCTCAGTACAATCTCCAATTGTTACACACAACACAAGCTCAGATCTAACAAAACACATGCTCCAATCTGCTCCACCTATTAGCCTGCCTCTACTGCGCAATCCAAGATGAATAATGGCCCAATTTGAGTTCGAATCCACCTGGTATGCACTGCGCAATCCTCATTGGCATCTCCATCAATGTGTGGTGCAAACTCATGCACCAGTATGGTCACAACTGATAGTCACACTTGCTCTTTCACCTACCTCTCCATTGGTCTCCACTGAAACTGTCCATGCACTGTAGTTAACTGATGTATTCTTCAGTTGATTAATGAGTTAATAATTCGTGAATTAATTAATAATTAATTCACACCACTCTCACTAGTGTATCAATCAGTTAGACTAGATACAACTAGCTCAACTGTGTCTAACTGAGTTAAACTGAACACAACTCCACCAACTACCTCAATAACTCCACCAAACTCTGTCACATGAGTTCTAAGTGAAGTCTCCGCACAATAGCTCCAGTAAACCCTTAGAATAGCGTAATTCCTTAAATGGATTGCATGTGCCACATACGTACACTTAGCGAAGTTCTCCAAGAGGATAGATAATGTTTAGAGTCCAAATATTATTAAGAGCTAATATTCGACATATCTATTTTTAGATACAAAAATCTAAAAATAGATTTTGTTGATATGTCTAAAAATAGAAGTCCATCTATTTTTTCTGACTTGACCAACCATCCACAAATAGCATCTTGCAACTTATAGAACATGATCCATATGTCTAAAAATAGACTTTGCACCAAAAATAGCCTGCGGGCCCACTTAGTGAAGGCGACTTCTTTTCACTAAGCTCATCATCTTGTTGCATTCTCAACACTCTGTAAGGAGGAGGGTGATAATTAAGTTCTAATAGCTCCAAAATTCAACAAAATATGAGTGATAAGTTAGCCTAAATGACCTCGTACATAAACATCTAAAAACAAAAAACCAGTGGCCAAGAACTTGCACACCTAAGTCGAGGGGTATGAGTCTGATCCTGCAACCTGTATTGGTGGTTTTGGATCCTTTGAATGTCTTTCGGCCCTAGAGGAATGTCGAGATGATGTTCAACCCTCTCCATTGTCCGACCTAGATCCCTCGAGTGTTTATGCAAGTGTTTAAGAGAGTGTCAAATATCCGTGAAGCTCTCGTGTCGATCCAAGATAATCCATTCCAAAAGAAACTTCATATGCATGTACAGGTCCACGGCCTACATGTATTGATTAAAATGTCTGCTCATATGCCACATATATAGATCTAGTCAGCCCACTCTGTTAGGATTTTCATGTCAGAGAAGGTTGTCCCATGGGAGGACGCTTCCCCCTTAGTTCGAGTGAGTTCCTCCTGAACATTTGTTGGTGTGTGCTCCCCATAGCAAAAAGAAAAATATTCTATCTTGTGGTGCATTTGGGAGTGACCTCTTTGGGCATGCTCTTAATAATAAGCAACCCCTCTTCGAACTCTAGCTCGTTGACGTGGTATGGGGAGCATACCACTATATTAGAAGAATTGCAGAGGCACCCCTGCCTGACCCAAGTTACTAGATAGGTAGGATAGGAAATTTGAACCACTATTAAGAATAGAGACTGACACCAAGGCCATCAGATTGGCTATTGGAAACAACATGAACATAGGAAAAGGGGGAGTAGCGGCAAAAGACTTCAACTAGCAATTCCCCACGTGACACCTAAGAATGTCATTCACTAAAGACCCAGAACGCTCACTTCCCTCCAGGATTAGTAGCCCAATAACGAGGCAAGAAAGTGACGCTAGTGACAGAGAGAGAAAGGTCAAAACATTCAGATTGGGTAAAACTCGAGAAGGGGAGTTGCCAGCGCCAAGGCCCACATAGAAAACACACTAAACATGGAAGAGAAAATAGAACTGGAAAGGAAACAATTGAGACCAGTGCTTCCACCTAGAAACCTCGTTGGTCGCCCTACAAACTAGCCAATGTAACTACAAAAGCACAATTCAAAAATTTGACACAAATATACGTATGTGTAGCCAATGCAACAATATCTGGAGGAAAAACCCAGTTGCCATCTGAGGAAATTCCAACTAGAGGAGCAAGCACCTTGCCAGGACAAGGCTTACATCATTTTCACCTGCATCTATTCGCTCTTCCTTTTATGCTGGCGAAACACCCTTCCTCTCCGCCACCTGCTCCACACTCCCTGCAACCATGGGTTTTACCCTCCTTTGCCATAGATTTAAAGGCTTGAATATTGAATTGGACATCTCTGCCCTCACACAATCTACAAACTCGAACTTTGTACCCATACTCCACCACCGTGCTCACACCATTGCAGATTAATTATATCTACAAGCCACATTTAACTTCACCAAGAGTGAAATGCCACGGCCCAATTCATTTTCCAAATGGATCAACATCATCTTCCCATCTCCCACCCCGCCACTGCTCACGATATCTCAATTATCACCCCATTCAAAGTAATTTAATATTATATTATTAAAAATAAACACATAAAAAATATATTTCATTTTATATAAAATAAATAAATAAAATTATTAATTAATTTACTTATTTATTTTGAAACAAAAAATTTAAACACAATACTTTTCCAAATTTATTAATATTTTTTGAAAATAAGGATCAATCACATATAATCGCTTATATTTAAGCAATGAATGGCTCCTTTTTGTTTTTTTTACGCAAGTAATGAATGGCTCTAACTCATATCAATGAAAGACCATAGATGTTAATATCATTCGCAATCCCACTACCATAAAAATATTTTATTCCAAGCATTTTAATTAGTCATTGGAAACGAGAGAAAAAAATAAAATAAAATTTCTTCCGAAGCTATTCGAAGCCATCAACTAAAAGTCGGTTCGTTAAAATTGTCTTCAGTTGAGGCGTTTCATTGAAAGTACAAAGAAGAAATAACAATTTTACGAATTATGTTTTCCAATCATTTTTTCGATTCCAAATTTGATGTTTTGTCTTGACTTTGTGGTTTGTGCTAAATATGATTGTTTTGATTTAAGGGAATTTAAAAAAAATTAATAGAAATATAGATATTTTGTGTTTATATGATGATGATGATGATGATGGTTAACGTCTATTGAGACCAAACTTTGGTCTATCAGACCTAAAGAAACGAATTATTTAGTTTGATTTAAGATGCTCAAAAAGCTTGAAGAGAAGCCTCCCGAGCTCACTATAATTTTGACATCTTAAAAGGCTAGGAAGGTCAGTGTTGTAGCAAAGATTATGAAATTGAGATCTAATGTTGTTGTACGCAGGGCACTCTAAGAGAAAGTGATTTTCATCCTCGATGTTCATATTCTCACAGAGATGGCAGATCTTTTCCATCCATGGTGTTTTAGGAATTGTCCAACGACCTGTTTCACTATGGAGCTCATGAGAGTTCGTTCTAATCTTGGCTATATTAATTTTCTTCTTTGAGCTAGTTAAAACAGAGAGATACTTTTGATCTTCTAGGGTGGGGTTGATGACCTCTTTATAATAACTTAATTTTCTTTTAGCTAACTAGATCTTTTTCACACCACATTTTTTCTTTGAACTTAGAAGTAACAATTTTTTTAAAGTTATTAATGTTTTGCAATGCAACATTCTCGTCGATCTCCCAATGGTTTAACCAGGCCCTGGTGTCTTTATACCAACCTCATTTGAGCCTTAGGTGGTTTTGGCTAGAATTTAAAGCTAGCTTAGGAAGTCTATGGTGTCCTATGTTGTTGAGTTTGTGCTTGTACAACAGAATCCTAGTCATAGCTAGGCTTTCGATAGGGGGGAAAGACCCACTTCTATAAGGAGAATAGGGTAGGGTGTATTGCTTTTAATTTTGAGGTTATACGTTATAAAACGTTTCTGGATTTGCTCAAATTTTCTCCAAGATTCTCTAGAGATGTTGCAACCCCAAACCTCACATCCATATAAGATAACAGGGGTGACTAAAGTTTCAAAGAGGAACTTCTTTCTATCCCACATTACGAGGTTTGTCGTTTTACAATTATTTTCAAAACCAAAATAAGCTTTCCACCCCTCATTTATCCTTTTCTCGATGCTATAGTTCCAGTTGAGCTTGTGATGAATATCAATTCCTAGGTACTTGTAAGAAGACACTTCATCCAAGTTACTATTGTCATACATAAAATTAGGGTGAGTGTCCTTCTTGGAATTGGTAATCATAACTTTTGTTTAGCCAGTGTTAACAGTCATACCCATGGTAGAGTAGAAATCCTTAAGAAGTCTAAGTTGCTCATTAAGGTCAAAAGGGCACCTTGCAAGAAGAACAATATCGTCCGCATAGAGAAGAAGGATGATGACTATCCCAGTTAAGATCGTGCCAGCACAACTTGCTTCCTCTAAACAACCTTCTAGCTTGTCGATGTAAATGCCAAATAGGGTAAGGGAGAGGGGGCAACCTTGTTTAACTCTGATATTACACTTATATTCAATACTTTATATTAAATTTATTAACTTTTTAAACAATATTAAAATATTTAGAATTTTTTTTGGTAATAATCATATGTGAAAGAACACCGTCGACGCATTTCAAACCAACCAGTGTGGTTCATCATCAAGACCTAGTCCTGATGATGAACCACACTGGTTAGTTCGAAACACTTTGGTAGTGTTCTTTCACATGTGATTATTACTGAAGAAAATTCTAAATATTTACGATGGATCACAAAAAGCTTAAATTTTGAATATATATATATATAATTTGAGTATGATTATTTTATATAGGTGTTAGAATTAGAATTTTACGAAACTTTTGAAATAATTAAGTTTTTTAAAGTTTGTTTGTTGCTTTTGCCTTCAGGGTTAGTTCAATTGGTTGAGTTCCCATCACTAAAGCATCTCGCTAATTGGTTTGTTTGTTTGCATGGCTTTAGAATGACTCGCCCAACTTTAAAGTCTTTGGTTTTCCATTAAAAGACTTTACTAAACCATTTAAAGAATCCTTACATGTTCCTAGGCCGTTAAAATACTTTCAGGGACCATTCAAAAACTTACATGGGCCATTCAAGGACCTCTTAGCAGGATTTATCTAATATTGTGACGAATTTTTCTATTACCACCAAAATCAAGTGATACATAGAGTTATAGTTTTGATCAATTCACAACTTTGATTTTAAGGATTTGGATTGATTTAAAATTAGACAAAAGCCATATGGAGATTGTTTCGCCATGCACAAAACTTTAAAAATGTTAGAGTTCATATCATTCCTAAAATTTCTATTGGATTTTTTTCAAATTTATGGCTAAATTACAATCATTTTGTTATAACAATAATCTATTTCCCCAATATATAACTCATACAAGAAAGTTATACCAACTCCTTCCTATTTACCACTAGGTTCTTTGCTACAATAGTAAGTTACTTCCCCAATATATAACTCGTACAAGAAAGGTGCATCAATTCCTTCATATTTTCCATTGATAATAAAGATTTATTTATTTTTCAAATAAAACTTTATGGGATTCCTCCATATTTATCCAAATATCCTTATAGAAGGCGATGTAAATGTCAAACAAATTAGCTTTTAGTAGCATCATGGGGCTTTGACTAAATTTGTCATTATTATCTGTTAGGTCAATTGATGTCTCAAATTGCTATCATAAATTATCGACTGGGGTTAGTAATTTGATGAAGTGTAGTGCACTATATATGCTTAGGTAACTGTGTTTTCTTACTTCGTTGTGTATGTTTTATATTCTTTTGGGGGTTTTGTATCTTATGCCTAAAGTTTTAAGAATTGAAATTGGTCTAAGAAATGAAATCTATGCTTCTAGATGAAATATTTAAATGTTAGTACATAACCAAATCTAAATGAATTTTAATGATGAAAACTAATTCTTAAAGAAGGAAGAAAATGAAATGTTCATTAACTAATATGAATTGCATAAAAATAAATCAACCTTTGAATGATGTTAGACTTATCTAGGCCAGCAAAACATCTATGAAAAATATCTAACTAGTTTAAAACAGAGCACTATTCTAAATCTAATTGCATTCAAATGACAAAGATGAAATCATTTTCTATCTTATCCATTGAAAGCTTTGGTTATATAAAAACAAAGCATTTGATATATTTTGAAATACAATTCTAATCTTTTTCTGTCTTAGTTTGAGATCTAAGAATTTTGAAAGATAAACATAATATAATTTTGTTCCATGGATTGAAAGCATAAATTCTATTGCTATGAATTTAAATGACAGTGCTGATTGAAATTAAAAAAAAAAAAAAGGTACAAAGCATGTTTAAAGAAAACTACGACTGTTGTGTAACTGAATGCCCAAATCTAATCCAATTGAAAAATGACAGAGTCACTTTCTTGAGATGACTTAGCAAGCACAAGATTACATAGCTAATTGGAAACTAATTTCAGAAAGCATTCATAAAACTAATATATAAAAAAGTAAGCAAATTAAACTATGAATTGACAGGGATCTAATTATAAAAAAAATGTGAATTTAACTATGAATTGACAAGAGCAAAAACTACGAATCGACGGGAAATTAAATGACATAAATCAAAATACAAAGCAATTAAAAACATATTTTCCGTGCAGGGGCCCTCTGCAACAGAATGAGTCAAAAAAATAACAGACTACGCGCGCATCAAAATATCTGGAACTAGTATTCTTATTAGCAAAAAAAAAGTTTCAAAATCATACACCAAATTATCACAAAAATTAGGATTGTTTCCCGGTTTCAAAAGATCGTATTTTTACAAGTTTTGAATTTAATTGTTTGAGGCATTTTCGCGTATAGATAACAAATAGAACTGAAATTAGAAGTCTGGATAGAAGCAAATTCTTTAATGGCTATCTCTCGATTTGCTACATTAGAGCAAATCGAGAGTATTTCGTCCATAGATCACGTTCTTTAACCGATCTTGACCGCAAGCGTAGGCACGATTCCTCTTTGAATTCAAACATGTGGATGGGATACGATCCATGTGTGGATCATTCCAGAGATACCCATGTGACCTGCTTCCTTATTTGCTTCTCAAATTCTTTCACACCATAACAGTGGCTGCAGAAACAACAGTTAGCTGCAGAATTGAACACATTTTGTAGCTAATTACGAAAATTCATCTAAATAATAAGAAACATCATAATATAAAGTAGAGATCATTTAAATGCCTTCTCTAAAGTGCAATATGTCAATTATCATTGGTTGGAGCATGATTTTGTCAAACGAGAGGAAGAAATGATGAAAAAGAGTGTCAAAAGAAGAACAGTTTTGAGGTTCAACATACCCCCACTAAGAGACCATTGCATGTCCTCATGCAATTCCAAAAATTGTGAGCCTTCACCTCATATTACATTTGTTCGGATACCTCTGCCAATACATCCAACTTCCTCTTATTTCCTTTTCTTGAAGTGATTGCCATTCTTGGTTTCTTCATGAGGAGTTTGTACTTTAGGCTGATGACTTTCCTGTTTAGGGATTTATCCTTTTTCTTTAGTTTCTTATTCTTTTTATACCACAACCCTGAATGTAAGATAGTGTTGTCACTGATGGCCTTCTCCAAGTGATTCTTTTCTTTCAAGGTTTCATTTTCTGGTTTAATGTTCTTGTTCAGTATCTCCAGCTCATAAATTTATTGTTTGAGGGTGTTTACCAGAGGCTCTTGTGGATTGATAGGCTGCTCTTCCACACTTGCATTTCCTTTTGCATGTCTTTTTTCCAATGACTCAATATAGTCATATATCTCCTATTGTGCTGGGTCAATTTCTAGGGATTTTCTACTTGGACTATGTACAGGAGAGATAGTAATGGGCGATGGAACTTGGGGTTCTTCATCTAAATTAACAAACTCTGCCTCTTGTAATGGTGTCTTCTTCAAGGTTTTATGAAGTCTAGATCTTCTCCTTGGCTGTGGAGGATTTAATATTTTTGAACTTGTAACTTACCCCTTTTTCTCTATATTTCCTCTATTTTTAACTCCACTTTGTTTCTTAATTTTCATTAAATATTCAATGGTGATCTTTCTTCTTCTTCTTGCTGTGGTTGAGGTGAGGATTTATTCTCGATCCATGTATCCACCTTTCTCCTCCTACTTCATCTGGTTTTTTCATCCTTAGGTTGTTCTGGTGCTTCATCTTGAAAGTGATTTCTGATTAGGAAACTTTCCTAGGAGTCTCCTACACTCTTTAGATGGAATTCAATGAGTATCTTTATCAGTCCATGATGATGCATGGTATTGGCTATGAATTGGAATCTTTTCTGCACATTTGCTGACATCTTCTTTAGATTGTTCAGTAGGAAGTATGGGAGGTTTATTTCTCCATCCTCCAAAAATTTCATTAATAATCGGGCATGATAAAAAACCATACAACAAAAACTACCCTCACAAGTAACAAACTTTTGTAAAATTAAAAGCATATTTCTCCATTTGTTTTTGAGTGTTGAACTGGGAATTCCTTTCTTGTAAATAGTAGTGTCCATACCTGGATTTTTTAGAAAAAAAATTCCATTCTTCACTGTGAATTTCCTTGTTCTTGAACCATCTCTGTCTAGTTTTCAGAAGTTCTGTAGCTTCAGCTATAAAGGCTTTTGTCACTGAGAATTTTACATCTCCAATTTCGACCTATGTCCCATCGAAAGATCTTGCAAAGGACTTGGTGACCTCCTTATGTAACCCATCGAACTTCTCTATAAACCGGAGCCATTGCACCTTCTGCAGCATTTCCTTTACCTGAGGATAACCCTCCATGAATTTTTCTCCCACAGGTTCAGTTCTCACTATTAGACCCATGTCTCTGTCGTGAGGAGTTCACCTTCAAAACTGTTCTTATTTGATCGAGTGAATTGAGTTTTGGCTCTGAGTTAAGGGTGACAAGGGTTTGTAGAGAAGTATAGGTGAAATAGATATTCGGCGAGGGTTTAGCAATGTAGATGGGTGGGTTACAGAAGTGAGATATGACCATTAATCATTAATGGAAAAATCGGTATGGATTATTGTGAGATATGATACGGATGTTGTGGTCGGATTATGAAATTGTGATGTGAATCCGAATACAATCAATTCTAATGATGACATATTGAGGTGGAAACATATGATCATCTAAATTATATATACTAGTGTTTTTGGTCTTATTATTTAAACAAATCTTTGTAACATACCTTGGAACTAACCTTTGGTTCTCTTTTCTTTATGTTGATTCTCTAGGTGTCTTTTCAGCATGATCTTCAAATGGAGTCTAAAATTGATTTTGTTCAGTATGTTTGCTTCAATAGGCTATAAAAAAAAATGTAACAGAGCTGCAGAATGTGAGGACAGTTGCAGATTCTCCTTAGAGCTACAGAATTGTAGCAATTCTATAGCTACTTCTTTTATTGCTTCAGAGAAATAAAGGGAACAAAGAATTTGGGATTTTAGAATGGGAGAAAATATAAGATGTCAGAACCCTGATTTTCATCTTGTATTTTTTGTATAAGGATGCCAATCATTGTTTGGTTTTCATACTTATATTTTTTTTTTAATAAATATATATATATTATTTATTTTATTTTTTTAATCTGATATGAAAGTAAAAAGAAGACTAAGTTGGGGAAGAAGAAGGATTCTTCTTCACCAACTTCATATCATTGTTGTCTTGAAAATTTTTGATAAATTCCTTCTTTGTAATTGGCTTATGATAGACTTTTAATCGATTTTCATTCACAAGAAGAGGTACATTTTCTTCATGAATTTTCCTTATCCTTACTGCTCCATTGTCAAATAATTTTTCGATCTCATAAGGCCCAAGCCAATGAGTCTGAAATTTTTTCTTGGAAGTCTTTGAACTTTGAATCGAACAAAAGTGCCCAATCTCCTGCTTGAAACTTTCTATATTTTATGTACTTATCATGCCATCTAGACCTTTATTGTTGGATTAGGCTGGTTCTTTGAACTACATCTTGCCTAACCTCATCAAGCTCATTAAGTTGCTACATTCTATGTTTTTGGTCTTCTGATAAATCAAGTCCCAATCTTATTGCTATCTTGAAGGTTTTGATCTGAAATTGTATAGGAAATAGGACTTTCTTCCCATAAACAAGTTCATAAGGAGTATGTCCTGTTGTATTCCTCCATGTAGTCTGGTAGGCCCATAAGGCTTCAGGAAGCCTATTTTCCCAATTCTTCCTATGTATATGTACAATATTTGTGAGGATTTCCTCGATCACTTTACTAGTGGACTCCACTTACCCATTTTCTAATCGATCATATGGAGTAGAGTTTCTATGTTTAAGCTTGTATTCATCCACAATCTTCTGCACCATCTTAGATGTAAACTGAGATCCCTGATCTGTCACAATTTCCCTTGGGACACCAAAACGAGTGAAAATATCCTCAAAGAGAAATGAAACTAAAACATTTTCATTAGCAAAAGAAAGTGCTTTAGCCTCTACCCATTTAGTGACATAGTCAGTGCAAACTAGAATGTACCTCTTTTGTCTTGATGGTGGATTGATTGGTCCAACAAAATCTAAGGCCCATTTTTCAAATGGTTCGATGAGTACCTGAGGTTGTAAGGGAATTTCATCTATAGGAATAGGTTTCCCCATTCTTTAACAGTTGTCACACATTTTGACATACTCTTTGGCATATTTAAAGATGGATGGCCAATAATATCCTAAATGAAGGATTTTATAGGCAGTCCTCTTATCAACAAACTGTCTACCACAAGGTTCATCGTGGCATGCCTTCATAATTTCACGCATTTCATCTTCTCGAACACACCTTCTGATGATGAGATCCAGACTTGTTTTATACAATTCATCATTAACCCATGAGTATAATGCACTTGTTTGAATAATTCTTCTTTTCTCTCTAGGAAACAAGTATGCTGGTAATTTTCCTGTAGCTAAGTAGTGAGCAATATCTGCAAACCATGTAGATTTAGTAGATATTCTAAAGAGATATTCATCAGGCAAATTATCTTCTACTGAAGTATCATTATTTTTGTTTTTAATTCTAGACAAGAAATCAGCAACTGTGTTTTGTTTTCCAGGTCTGTCTAGAATGGTGATATTAAATTATTGCAGGAGTAATAACCATCTTGTGATTCTACTATTAGTGATAGATTCATTCATTAAATACAAAATTACAGAATGGTCTGTGTGAATAAAGGTTTCATAGTCGATGATGCAGTGTCTAAATTTGTTAATAGCATGGAAAACAGCTAGAAATTCTTTTTTAGTTACGGTGTAATTTAACTCAGCACGAGTCAAATTTTTACTTTTGTAATATATGGCATAGGGGATCAAATATTTTTGTCCTAGTACAGCTCTCAAAGCTGTAACTGAAGCCTCTGTTGAAATGTGAAAAGGTATTTTCCAGTTTTGACCTCTTAAGATGGGTGCTTCAGATATTTTTTCTTTTAAAATTTCAAATGCCAATTGGCAATCAGGTTTCCAACTAAATTCACAATCTTTGGTAAGCATTTTGAAGAGTGGAGATGTTATTTTGGTGAAGTTTTCTATAAATCTTCTATAGTACCCTGTTAATCCTAGAAAACTTCTAACATCCTTTTGACAACTTGGAATTGATAATTTGGAGATGACTTCAACTTTGGATGAGTCTACTTTAATTCCATCCCCTAAAATGTGATGTCCTAAAACAATTCCTTCAGTAAACATCATAAAGAAATTTTCATGACTTAATAAAAGATTTGTTTCTTTGCATATTTTAAGAGTATTTTCCAAGTTCTCAAGAGCCTCTTCAAAAGAATTTCCATGAACTATAAAATCATCCATATATACTTCCACACAATCATGTATTAGATCAGAGAAAATTCCTAATACTGCCCTCTGGAATGTTGCAGGTGCATTGCACACTCCAAAAGGAAGTACTCGGTAAGCATAGGTTCCCCATGGACAGGTGAATGTGGTTTTGTCTTGGTCTTTATGTGCTACTTGAATTTGATTGTAACCACCAAAACCATCCAAAAATGAGAAATAATTCTTACTTGCTAATGTATCCAATACTTGATCTATGAAAGGCAATGAGAAATGATCTTTTAGAGTAACCTTATTCAACTCTCGATAATCAATGCATACCCTCCATTTACCATTATTTTTAGGTACAATCACTAAGGGAGAAACCCACTGACTATCTAAAATTGGACAGATGAAGTTTACATTTAGAGATTTTTGCAATTCTTCTTTCACAATTTCCTTAATATTTGGGTTCATCCTTCTTTGAGGTTGTCTAATAGGCCTAGAGTTTTCCTCAATGTAGATATGATGTATACAAGTCTCAGGACTAATTCCTTTCATGTCAGTGTACTCCCATGCATATGCAGAAGAATGTTTTTGTAATGTTTTGATTAACTCTTCTTGTTGGAGTTTCTCCAAGTTTTTGTTTATGTTTAAAGATTTCCCTCGAAAGATTTCAATTGTAGAGTTACCAAATTATTCCATAGAATATAAAGACATCTGTCTAGATGACAAGTAAACAATATTGCATTGTTCTTGAAAACTATAATCATCTTCAGATTGTGAAGATGTTTCAAAGTTTTCTATTGGATTTAAGATTTGACTTTCTTCACTATATGAGAAATAGTAAAGAGAGGTTGTATATCATTGTCATCATCCATCCATTCTTCATCTCCTATTTATGTGATTGTTTTTGCTGGAGGATATAGAGTGAAGTTCTTTGTTGAGTTACCATTATAAATAAACATATCACCAGATCTACAACTAATGAAAGCATCAGTTGTAGCTAACCAAGGTCTTCCTAAAATTAATGGATGTCCCCTAGGTTGTTCTTGGGAGTTGGGATCATGAAGTCAACTAGATATTCCCAAGAGTCTAAGGACACGTATATGTCTTCTAATACACCATCTGGCGTGGTTACTGATATGTCTGCTAATTGTAGTAATGTTGGTGTATACTAAAGGTTTGGAAGCCTAAGTTGTTCCACAGTTTGCTTGCACATGATGTTGATAGTTGCTCCTAAGTCAATTAATTTATTTGGAATCTCAATACCATTTATATGTATTTTTACAACTCGACTTCTTGGGTCCAAATATTTTTTATGGCTATTTTTCCCATCATAATGTCAGCAATTTTTCCTACTAACTGAATCCTTTTTATTTCTTTTGTTTTTATTCCTAATTTTTTCATGTTCAACTCTCTTATTGTTTTGGCTAGAATAGGAATCTCTTTAATGGCCTGTAACAAAGGAATTTTGATACAAACATTTTTCAATTCATCTAGAAAATCATAATTAGGCAACAAAATTTGTTTTTCTATCCCTCTATCGATTTGTAATCTTTCAGGAAAAGGAGGGTTAGAAACAAATATTGAAGGTTGCTCTATTATAAGAGTTGATTTTATTGGATCTTTTTGTTTTTCATTTTCAGAATTTTGGTTCTGCTGAAGAGATGTCCCTTCTCCAGAATTTGTATTTTGTTGTAGAGAGATTTCTTCATTAAAATCATCTTTTTCTTGAATAACAACAGAAGGCTTTCCCCTTTCTAATATTCTACTAGATCTAAGTTGGACATTGTTAAGATCTAATGGAGTAATCATGTAAGCTGGAAAGTTTTGTCCTTCTATGTTATAATCATTTTGAGCATTTTTGTTATTTGGGTTTGGTAACGGTTAGGCAGGTAGTTGATTTTTTCTTCATGGAAATGGTAATGAAATTTGTGGGTTCTGATTTTGGATTTGGGGTGGTTGATTTTGTTGTGGAAAATATTGGGGAGGATAATATGGATATGATTGTGGATACTGGTGATACTGAGAGTATCTGCCATAAGGATTTTGCATCCCTTGTGTCCAAGGTTGAGGCTGGGACCAAGGTTGTTGCCATGATGAATTCCAATTGTTTGGTGGGGGTTGATTATACATTTGGTTATTAAAACCTTGAGTTTGTGGCCCCTGCCATTGTCTTCTAGAGACAAAACAAAGAGGATCTATTGGAGACAAAGTTACTTCTTCTTGAAAGAAAGCCTTAAGACCTGGTATAGAGAGACATATTTTTGTTTCATGATTTTCTACACAAATAACACAGGTCTCTATGACTTTTACATCAAGAGGACATTCTCTTAAAGCATGTTTCTTTCTGCATTTAGGACAGAAAATAGTTAAGGCATCAATTTCAGCTTTCTGTTTGTTTTGTAATTTCAAGGTGTCTATTTGTTCACTGAGACTCCCTAAGATATATGTTTTAAATTCATCAGGAATATTTCTAATTTCTGCCCTACTCATTGTTCCAGTTGCAGATTTATTTACTCTAGAGAGAATAAGATCTCTTGTATTTTTCCTAGTTTTTTATTTTCCTCTTGAGAGATGAATGCATAATTAACCAATTTCAGGTAATGGTAATTGAGAGATATCTCCTTTTCCCATCATGTTAAGGATATTTATCCATTCATATTTGATGGATTTCAATAAGAGAGATTTTAAAGTATCTTGATCTAGATGTTCCATCTTAGCTCTCTATATATTATAATTGAACCTCTCAATTAGATCTTCTAATTTTTCATCCTCTCTCTGCATCATTTTAAATACTTCATCCTTCTTATTAATAGGTGTGCAATAATCCAGATATCTTTGAAAAAAATCACTTTTCATCTCATCCCATGTCCTAATAGATTGTGTTATCAAACCCATGAACCATTTTAAAGATGCACCCTTGAGTGTTGCAGGGAATAGCTTCAATTTTTTAGAGTCTTGTAAGTAGTAATAATATCTACATAAGACTTCAAATTCAAATAAAAATGTTTCAGGATCTTCACTCCTTAATCCATGGAAATTGGGAAGGACAAAAGGTGAAATATTTTTCATTGTAAAATTTGTATCCTCATCAACTATAGGAAATCCAACAGAGTAAGGATCTCCTCTACCTCTACCTCTTCCTCCATCTCCTCCTCCACCTCGTCCTCTACCTCTTCCTCCTCCTCTTAAGGCATCTCCATTCAAAACTTCTCCTCCTCCTTCTTCTTCTGCCATTGTAGATTCCTCAAAGCTAATGTAATATTCTAACTGTAGAGTTATTTGTTCTTCCTATGATTCTTTTATCAATGAGAAATTGAATAAAGTTTCCTATTCTTCCTCACTAGGAATTTATAACTCTTGAGCTAGAATATGTTATCCTGTAGAGGTGAAAAGGTTACTCCTTTTGTTGGAGATCTAGGATCTTCTTCTTCTAATACTGCCTCAGTAGATGAAGTTGGAGAATCTCCTGGTTGGATTTCTGATCTTAAGACTTCAGGAAGTCTATGTCTTGAGGTGAAAAATGGAATATGAGTTTGATATGGTGGTGTGGCACTACGTGGTCTTGGTGGGGTGAGTGGTGTTTTTGAAATCAAATTTCTACCTCTAGAGTCTCTTTCTCTACGCATGTAATTTTTTTTTTTTTTTAATGTAAGAAATAAGGCTTCCTAATTACACTTCCCCGACAATGATGCCAAAATGTTTAGTCAATTTGATGTCTCAAATTTCTATCATAAATTATCGACTGAGATTAGTAATTTGATGAAGTGTGGTGCACTATATATGCTTAGGTAACCTTGTTTTCTTACTTTTTTGTGTATGTTTTATATTTTTTTGGGGGTTTTGTATCTTATGCCTAAAGATTTAAGAATTAAAATTAGTCTAAGAAATGAAATTTATGCTTCTAGATGAAATGTTTAAATGTTAGTAAACAACAAAATCTAAATAAATTTTAATGATGAAAAGTAATTCTTAAAGAAGGAAGAAAAGGAAATGTTCATTAACTATTCTAAATTGCATAAAAATAAATCAAACTTTGAACGATGTTAGACTTATCTAGGCCAGCAAAATATCTATGAAAAATATCTAACTAGTTTAAAACAGAGCACTATTCTAAATCTAATTGCATTCAAATGACAAAGATGAAATCATTTTCTATCTTATCCATTGAAAGCTTTGGTTCTATAAAAACAGAGCATTTGATTTATTTTAAAAATACAATTCTTATCTATTTATGTCTTATATTGAGATCTAAGAATGTTTGAAAGATAAACTTAACCTAATTATGTTCCATGGATTGAAAGCATAAATTCTATTGCTAGGAATTTAAATGGCAGTGCTATTTAAAATTTTAAAAAACAAGTACAAAGCATGTTTAAAGAAAACTATGAATGTTGTATGAATGAATGCCCAAATTTGATTCAATTGGAAAATGAAAATCACTTTCTTGAGATGACTTAGCGAGCACAAGATTACACAGCTAATTGGAAACTAATTTCAGAAAGCGTTCATGAAACTAATCTATAAACAATAAGCAAATTAAATTATGAATTGACAGGAATCTAATTATAAAAACAATGTGAATTTAACTATGAATTGACAAGAGAAAAAACTATGAATCGACGGGAAATTAAATGACAGAAATCAAACTACAAAGCAATTAAAAACCTCCTTTCCGTGCAGGGGCCCTCTGCAACAGAATGAGTCAAAAATCTAATAGACTACGCGTGCATCAAAAAATATGGAACTGGTCTTCTTATTAGCAGAAACAGAGTTTCAAAAGCATACACCAAATTATCACAAAAATTATGATTGTTTCCCGGTTTCAAAAGACCGGTATTTATACAAGTTTTGAATTTAATTTTTTGAGGCATTTTTGCCTATAGATAAAAAAAAGAACTGAAATTAGAAGTCTCGATAGAAGCAAATTCTTTAATGGCTATCTCTAGATTTGCTACGTCAGAGCAAATCGAGAGTATTTCATTCGCAGATCACGTTTTTTGACCGATCTTGACCGCGAGCTTAGGCACGATTCCTCTTTGAATTCGAACAGGTGGATGCGATATGATCCATGTGTGGATCATTCCATAATACCCATATGACCCTATTCCTTATTTGCTTCTCAAAACATGTTATTTATTCTATGATAGGTGCTAGATAGATCGTATAGATTATGCGAGTGCTAGGTCGATGAAATATCTTATCCTTCTCTTTCATTTTTGAAATGTATCCATTCATTTCATTTGGAATTGGGCATCTACGATATGAACAGATATCGATGTCGGGGTTCAATAACCAATTATCTTTTCATTCATGATTGGCATGAAGATAACCATACCTGTTACACCATTTTTTGGTCATCTAACCTATTATTATTAGATGAACCCAAGTACACCATGTAAGACCAATTTTACCCCAAGTAAAATTGCTTTCACCATATAAAATAACTTATTTGTTTATATTTCCTGGTCATATTTAACCCAAAACAAGGAACTTAATTAAATAAATCCTTATTTATTTAATTATTTCCTAAGAATAAGTTATTTAAATCATTATTTAAATAATATTCTTAGTTAAATTTAACTAAATCATTCATAAATAATTAAATAAACCATTATTTATTTAATTATATTCCCATCATTTCCCTAAAATGATAAATAAATCATCTATTTATTTATTATTTATAAATAAAGGAATTGACCCAAGTCAAGAACCCTTTTCCCTCCAACAAATATAATAAAATATTCCTAAAGGGTTCTTCTAGAATTCGATTAATAATATTTTATTCATGCACTGAATTCTAGACCGCCCCAATATTTTGTTATAAATAGAAGGGCTTTTCCCATTCATTAATCACCTCCATTGCATTAGATCACTCTGGATCTACTCTTGATCACCCATTTTTTCCATTTCTTTGTGAGCTCCCACTGAGTTCTATGTTTGTTTTTCTACACCAATAAGAGAGAGGAATGTTAGATCTGAAACACTAAGGACTTTCAAGAACCCATCCCACTGAGGAGAACCGGAAAACACCTTTCTTGTTTTCCTCTCAGGTGCCCCATTCTTTAATATAATATAAAATTCTTTTAATTACATTTTTCTTGTCTTGTCTATTGGATGCTTGGAGCCATATTATATTTTATCTGCTTAATGTCTTTTGTGCTCAGATCTGAAGTTGTGCAGCAAACTTAAAGATATTTTGCAGCCATAATCGATGTTAGGGCTATTTTTTATGCATATCTAAAGTGATCTTTTACGACGAAAGATTCATACTAACAATTGGCAACTCCACATAGTTTTTCTTTTGCGACCGCTGTCGTTTTATATATTCTTGCATATCCAGTTGTTTCAGACCCTAGGGTTTCTCTTTCATTTTCTGTTTTTCCTATTTTTATGGTGTTTTTCACCCCTAAAACCCTCAAACAGTCAAATTTTTAACTTCTGTGTGTTTCTGGCCTTATTGTGCAGGTGACAGACATCAGTCGCAGCTGAGACGACAACTTTTTCTGAAATCTGCCGCCGAGAGATCCGGATCTGCAGGTTGTACTTATCGGCCCAAAAAGTTCGACCTGGCCTTGAGGTCGCACTTTTCTGCCCCAGATCTGCGTCCTGGACTGCAATCAGGTCAGAACCTGCGACCTGCACTTTTTCTGCAAATTTTCCAGCACTTTTTCTGGGTTTGTCTGAAGCTTCTGTCAGGGTTTTCCAACCTCTCTCTCTGCCCGTTTAGACCTGTTTCTGATCTGCTTCACTCAACTAAGAGGGAATCTTTCCCCTTAGGGCTCTAGTACCCTCCACTTTTTTTGGGAGAGTCTTTGCTGTTTCAGAAGTCTAAATTTTCAGAGTTTCAGCCTTCTTTTTCTCAGATCTGATACTTCCTTTTGAGATCCCTTTAGATCAACTCTTCTCCCTCTCAAATCACCTCATATAGTTTTGTTTAGGTTCATTTCTAAGGCCGCCTCCTTGTCCCTTCTAGTTTTTGCTAATCTCCTCCTTTTTAGCAGCAACATTGCCTCTGCCTCTTTGTTGTTCTCTGCACCTCTTTTCAGAAGATTTCCCCTTTAGATCCCAGTCCCTCCTGACCTTCGATCTATTGGCCTCTTTTTAGCGTGCTTTGCTTAGTTTTTCCCTCTTATAGACTAGTTTTGAGAGACCTGCCTTCCTGGGTTAGTTTGATGCATTAGTAGCTGTTGATTTTTTGTTCTTTTAGTCTTATTTACTGCAGATTTATTTTCAGTTTTGCAACACACTTTTTCTTTTACTCTCAAAACGTCTGGATTTAAACAATTAAAATTAACACACGCCACACACTGACCCTAAGTGAAGAAGCGCCTGGTTAAAACCGCCTGGCAAAGACTTTAAAATCAATTGTCACTGCACCTCTCTTCCCTTGACCTCGTTTGATTTTGTCACTCCCTACCCTTGTCGGTTTTTCTTCTTCCCGTCACCATTGCGCCCCCAAGGCGCCTCTCCTGGAGACTTCTTGGCCTTCACCCTCAGTTTCCGCTTGGTCGACTTCCTCCTTCCCGTCGTCATCGAGTAAGTCCTCCCCCGAGTCCGCACTCCGACTCTTCCTCTGATTGTTCGGGTTCTCCCCCTCCTTTTGGTTCCCCCCCTGTTACCTTCACCACGTCTAGTTCCGGACCTAGCCCTAACCCCAGTTCTACTGCTGGGTCTGTTTCCAGTGGAACCCCTACGGGACCTACCTCGACTACCCCATTACTCCCTTATATGGCTAGCCTCAGTCTCCCCGATTTCAATCAGTTGATCAATGATCCTATTCGCCACGATGTCAGTTGGCCTACTATGCCAACAAAGTTCCCCTCCAACATTCCCCAAGTTCGAGGGCCTTGCTAGTGAAGATCCCTATAACCATATTCAATCTTTTCACATGTGGTGTTCCTCCAATTCCATCACCGCTGACTCCATCCGTTTTCGATTTTTCCAACGCACGCTTACCGGGGAAGATTCTAAATGGTATGTTGACCAAGCCACCTCTTCCCATACCACCTTTGCGACCATTGCTCAAGCCTTTCTATCTTATTTCCATCTCCCCCTCCGATACGACACTGGTACTGAACTCTTAACTTCTTTCCATCAATCCTCTTTAACCCGCCTTTCTGCTCATGTCTAAGAATGGCGGCGAAGACGGAGCTTGTGTCGCACTCCCCCCTTTGAAGATCGGGTTTACATGGACTGGTTCCTTCGCTCTCTCTTACCTCCCATTGGCAAAGATGTCGCATCCCATTTTCCCCAAACCAAAGAAGCCGCCCTCCAAATAGTCTTGAAATATGACCTTATTTACGCACAATCTGGTTATGTTTATACCGTCCTTCCTGACCTTCCCAAGCCCGGTGGCCCTACTGCCTCAGGGGCATCTCACTCTGCCGACGGTATCATTGGAACCCTATCACATACCTCTTCCCAACCTCTTCCGAGCCATGGTTTCCCTCCAGGGGCCCGCCCCTTCGACACTTTTCCCCCTCCAGGTAGCATGTATTCAGGCTGCGGCATGCCTCCTCCTTTTTCCCACCCTCCTGCTTACCTCACTGCTACCCACCCTACCCCTTATCCGTATCCGCAACCTGGTGTCCCAGCTCCTCCAACATTTGGACCTCCCACTCCCTTGCCTTTTCCACCCCCACAACCGCACTTACTTCCCCCTCCAGGGCAAGTCTTTGCACAGCAGGGGGCACCTAATTTTCTTCCTTCTCAACTAAAGAGAAAAAGCAACCAATCTGCTCCTAGTAACCGGGGACCCAATCCTTCCAGTATCGACTCTACCACTGCCAACCAGCCACAGGGATCTCTGCCCAAGCCAGACAGGCCACTTCGCACCAATAAGACTTGTTCATGTTGTGGTTTTTATGGTCACTATACTCACGATTTTCCCTTATTACCACAAATAAGATGTAGATCTCTCGGTGTACCGTACGGGGGACAACACTCCTCCCCTGTTGTCCCTCCCACCGGCTACTTCTCTTATTTGTGTTTTGCAGTCCTTTCCCTCAACAAGGATACATAGCCTCAACCCCCCCCCCCCCATACCCCGGTAACCACTCAACCTTCCCTTTCTGGTTCCTCTGATTACCAAATTCTCATGATGGCCTCTAACCCTTCTCTCACCATCAAACTCAACCTTCAAACTCAGTCCCGTCACTATTCCATTCCTCCCGTTCCCTTTGTCTCCGAGTTTCCATCTTTAGGTCCTACAGAGTCTCTGTCGACACCCCATGGTCCCTTAAAAATCCCTCCGCCCCAAGCTGCGGTTCATCCCAAGACTCATAAGGGACCATTACGTCGAAACGCTGCCTCTGGTCGGGCCGCCCATTCATATAGCATAGTAGATGATCTGGCCCATTATTGCAAGCCATCAAGGAAATCCCAATTTTAGCCAAAACAATAAAGGAGTTGAGTATGAAGACAACAAGAAAAAGAATAAGAGAAACCAAGAAAATTCAACTGGTAGGACAAATAGCAGACTTTATGATGGGTAAGATTACTATTCCAAAGTACCTTGACCCAGGAAATCCAGTTGTCAAAATTCACATCAATGGAATTGAAATTCAAAACACACTCATTGACTTAGAAGCAGCAATAAATATCATGAGTAGACAAATCATGGACAAACTGAAACTTCCTAATCTTCTCTTTACACCCACACTATTACAACTAGCAGATAGATCTGTGATCAGACCAGATGGGGTAATAGAAGACATTCCAGTATCCCTAGACTCTTGGGAGTACCCTGTGGATTTCATGATCCTGACACCCAAGAATAATCTAGGAGGCCATCCTGTCATATTAGGAAGACCTTGGTTGGCTACAGCTGATGCTTTTATTAGTTGTAGGTCCGGTGATATGTATATTTCTGATGGAAGTTCAACAAAGAAATTCACTTTATATCCTCCAGCTAGGACAATTACAGATCTAGATGACACTCGATGGATAGAGGATGAAGAATATTTGCAACCACTCTTCACAATTTCAGAAATTAGTGAAGATAATCAAATTCTGAATACTCTAGAAAATTTTGAATCTTCTCCAGAGCACAAACAAGAATCATTTCAAGAGAAATCCAATATTGAGTTCTTGTCATCTAGACAGATGTCTCTTCATTCTATGGACAAATTTGGCGGTTCTACAAGTGAAATTTTTCCAGGCAAGACCTTGAATATAAACAAAAACCTGGAAAAATCTCAACAAGAAGAACTAGTCAAAGTATTACAGAGACATTCTTCTGCATATGCATGGGAATACACTGACATGAAAGGGATAAGTCCCAAGACTTGTACTCATCACATCTATATAGAGGCAAATTGCAAACCAATCGGACAACCTCAAAGACGGATGAATCCAAATCTTAGGGAAATTGTCAAGGAAGAATTACAAAAATTGTTAAATGTTAACTTCATCTATCCTATTTCAGATAGTCAGTGGGTTTCTCCTTTGGTGATTGTGCCTAAGAAAAATGGAAAATGGAGGGTGTGTGTTGACTATCGAGAACTGAATAAAGCTACTCTTAAAGACCATTTTCCCTTACCTTTCATAAATCAAGTATTAGATACATTAGCAGGTAAAAAGTACTTTTCATTCCTAGATGGGTTTAGTGGTTACAATCAAATCCAAGTAGCACTTGAAGACCAAGATAAAACCACATTTACTTGTCCTTGGGGTACCTATGCCTACCGAGTATTGCCATTTGGATTGTGCAATGCAGCTGCAACATTCCAAAGGGCAGTATTAGGAATTTTTTCTGATCTGATACATGACTGTGTAGAGGTGTACATGGATGATTTTACAGTTTATGGGGATACATTTGAAGAGGCTTTAGAAAACTTGGAAAAATTCTTAAAAAGATGTCAAGAAGCAAACCTTTCTCTTAGTCATGAAAAATGTTTTATGATGTTCACTGAAGGTATTGTTTTAGGGCACCACATTTCAGGGGATGGGATTAGAGTTGATGAAGAGAAAGTTGAAGTTATTTCTAACCTATCCATTCCAAGTTGTCAAAGAGATGTAAGAAGTTTCTAGGATTTACGGGGTACTATCGGAGATTTATAGAAAACTTCACCAAAATAGCATCTCCTCTCTTCAAATTACTCACCAAAGATTGTGAATTTAAGTGGACTTCTGATTGCCAGTTAGCTTTTGAAACCCTGAAAACCAAAATTTCTGAAGCACCTATATTAAGGGGACCTAACTGGAAGTTACCTTTTCATATCTCGACGGATGCTTCCGATACAGCTCTAGGAGCAGTATTGGGACAGAAAGATTTGATTCCCTATGCCATCTATTATATCAGTAAAAATTTGACTCCTGCAGAGTTAAACTATACTGTAACTGAAAAAGAGTTTTTAGCTGTTGTTCATGCCATTAACAAATTTAGACACTATATAACAGGCTATGAAACTTTTATTCACACTGATCATTCTGCTATTAGATATTTAATGAATAAATCAATCACTAATGGTAGAGTTATAAGATGGTTGTTATTATTGCAAGAATTCAACATTACTATTCTAGATAGGCCTGGAAAACAAAACACTGTGGCTGACTTTCTGTCTAGAATTCAAAATATCAAAGATGACACTCCGGTTGAAGATCAATTTCCTGATGAATATCTTTTTGCAGTTTCTACTCAAACTCCATGGTTTGCCGATATTGCTAATTATTTAGTTTCAGGAAAGTTTCCTTCAATTATGAATGCAAGGGATAAAAGAAAAATCATTAATGATAGTGCAAGATATTCATGGGTCGCTAATGAGTTGTACAAGACAGGTTCAGATTTGGTCATTAGAAGGTGTGTTCGTGAAGATGAGATGCCTGAAATTCTCAAGGCATGTCATGATGAACCTTGTGGCGGACACTTTGCAGATAAGAGGATAGCCTATAAGATCCTTAATTTAGGATATTATTGGCCATCTTTGTTTAAAGATGCAAGGGAATATGTCAAAAGGTGTGACAGTTGCCAAAGGGTAGGGAAACCTTCTCCTTCAGGTGAGATGCCATTACAACCTCAGGTACACATTGAACCTTTTGAAAAATGGGCCTTGGATTTTGTAGGACCTATTAGTCCTCCATCAAGACAAAAGAAATACATATTAGTTTGCACTGATTATGTTACTAAGTGGGTAGAAGCTAAACCATTGCTTGTTGCTAATGAATCATCTGTAGTTACTTTTCTTTTTGAGGATATTTTTACTCGTTTTGGTGTCCCAAGGGAAATTGTTACAGATCAAGGAGCTCAATTTACATCAAGGCTAGTGGAGCAAATGATGAAGAAGTACAAAATCAGACATAGAAAATCTACTCCTTATCATCCACAATCAAATGGTCAAGTGGAATCTACTAATAAGATCATTGAAGGAATCCTAACAAAGACTGTTCATTTACATAGAAGAGATTGGGTAGATAGGCTTCCTGAAGCCTTGTGGGCCTATAGAACTACATGGAGAAACAAAACAGGCCATACTCCTTATGAGCTTGTTTATGGAAAGCAAGTTTTGTTTCCTATAGAGTTCCAAATCCAAACATTCAAGATGGCAGTTCAGCTAGGACTTGATCTAACAGAGGCACAAAAGCATAGACTGGAGAAAATTAATGAATTGGATGAGATCAGACAAGATGCAGTTCAGAAAACAAGTCTAGTCCAACAGTAAAGGGCTAGATGGCATGACAAGTACATCAAAGAGAAGAAATTTAAAAAGGGTGATTGGGCTCTCTTGTTTGATTCAAAATTCAAGGACTTTCAAGGGAAATTTCAGACACATTGGCTTGGGCCATGTGAAATTGTTCGAATTTTTGATAATGGGGCAGTAAAAATCAGAACTATAGATGAAGAGGAGGTCACTTTTCTTGTGAATGGCCATAGACTGAAGCTATACCACAAGCCACTCTCAAGAGAAGAGTTTGTCAAGAAGTTCCAAGGCGACAATGATGTGAAGTTAATGAAGAAGAGTCTCTCTTCTTCATCAACTTGATTAAATTTTCTGAAGCATTTCTCTTTTAAAAAAAAATAAATAAATAAATAAAAATAAAAATAAATAAATAAATAAATAAAGGTATAAACATGAAAACCAATCACTGATTGGCATGTTTATACAGAAAAGATAGGGTGAAAATCAGAGTCTCTCTGACACTCTAACTTTTCCCATTTTTGTTTCTAAGCAGCTGATATAAAAATCATAAGTTCAGTGCCATAGTACTTATGATTCATTTCATCTCACTTCATTCACTATCCATCCATACTTCATCTCATCCATCATTCACATTTCACTCCATTCCATTCCATTCATTTCACTCCATCTTCCATTCACTTCATTTTCATGTCAAAACATAGAATTTGATATCTTGCTGCAAGTGAAAAAAAATATGCCATGAATTGCAGTACAGCCCTTATGTTCCTTCATTCCATGAACTGAATCCATTCTTATTCCATTATCCATTTCATAATCCATCATCCATTTTCATCCATTTTCATAAACATTTCACCCATTCTCCAGAAACATTTCATTTTCATGTTTGAAGTGTTCTACAGGAACATTCTGCAGCTCAGTGGACATTCTGCAGCTGATCACCTTTTCTGCAGCCCGACAGTCTTTTTGGCAGCTATAAACCATGAAGGCATCAACCAGCAGACATCAGAATTACAAAAAAGTGATCCAGTGAATTCATGAATAAAAAATATCAAGAAAATTGTGAAAGATTCCTCCAAAGATGAGCAGAGAAGACAAAGGCTACACAAACATCAAATAAAGGGCAGAGGTAACAAATTTAAATTACGATGGCAATTCATAAAAATTTAGCATAGTTTAGTTGTGGAATTATTCGAAAGGTTGTTTTAATTGTTTTATTGATCAAACACCAAACAAACCCTCTATATACTTTGTATTAAAATCTTCCGATTCAAATTTTCCATCCGATAGCATTTGAGCGGTGAAACGGCCAAAGAATTTGAAATTCCCACGACTCTTAACCAAGTTCTTTAATGATGAAGATTTTTCCTGCCATCGTAAATCCTCCGCCGTCTCCTCAAATCATTAATGCAATCCTCCACCTCACTCCACCACTCTATGCCGTGACCATTTTCCATAACGTCATTCCGTAGCCAGTATTCCATTCCGAAGGCAGAAGCATTATTATCATCAGGAGAAGAACAGAAGAGGTACATTGGAAGCATAACGGTGCGAGAACTCAATGAATAGAGAGCATATCACTGAGAACAAAGTTTGGAGCATTTTCACTGTCAACACAGAATTGTGGCCGTGTAGAGTTTAAAGCCTGTTGCTACCAGAAGACAGAGGTGCTAAAATTGAAGACTTTGCTACCAAAGACAGAGGTGTGGTAGTAATTGAAGTTTAAAGTATGTTATTACCAAAGACAGAGGTGTGGTAGTGACTGGTTTTGAAGTTGTTGTTACCCGAGACAGAGAGGCTGTAGTGTTGAATTTGAAGCATACCATTTGTTATCAGAGACAGAGGTTGAGTTTGAAGTCTGGTGTTACTAGAAACAGAAGCGTTTTTCAGTGATTGAGTTTGAAGTCTTCTGTTACCAAAGACGGAGGTATTGCACAAAAATAAATTTGAAATCATCTACCACTGTCTATCAGAGACACATTAGCTCGAAAATTGAAATTTCTTCCATATCATTCCAAAGTTCAACAGAAGTACATCAGTCCGAGGATTCGAAGGCATTTTTCAAACAGAGGCATACAAACCAGAGATTTTTAAGACTGTAGCTATTTCAAAGGTATGTTCTTCCAAAATTGAAGCCATTTTTATTTAGAGCTTGAAGCCATTTTTTTATCCGAAAGTAAAAGCCATTGTTTTGTGGATAGAGAAGAGTGTTAATTGATAGTGAAAAATCATGGGTTTCATCGTAAGGATTGAGCCTATAGGATCAAAATATTTAGAAGGTTATCCACAATGCAAGGAGATGCTACAACAAATAGGATGGCTCCAATTCTTGGAAAAGTTTAATGGTTGCCATAAGGAAGTCACCAAAACATTTGCTAGATCATTCCAAGGCACTGAGGTTGAAATAGGAGATGTTAAGTTTATTGTTAATGAAGTTTTTATAGCAGAGGCTACAGGATTATCCAGAGCTGGGGAAAGATGGTTTAAAAATAGGGAATTCCATAATGACTCATGGAAACAAATCTTAAAATCACCAAACATGGATGTTAGTGTGTTCAAAAAGGGAATTCCCAGTACAACATTGAAGAGCAAATGGAGGAATATACTACTTCTTTTACAAAAATTTGTTACATGTGAGGGTAGATATGGGACATTTTATGTCTACCATATGAGACTAATGTTGCATTTTCTAGGAGAAGATTTGAATTTACCATATTTCTTGTATCAAAGTCTGAAGAAAATGGCTTCCTGTGTTCAAAGAAGAGTTCAGTTTTTGGAAACAACCCTGTATCATCATGGGTTAGTCAAAATTTTAATTGAGCATCATCTATCTAAATCAAATGATACATGGGATGATTTCTTAATAAGAAATCATTTTGAGGAAGAAAAAGAACTATCACCTGAACCACAGGCCACAAAGAGAAGTAGGAGATGGAGGACTCCAACAGGTAAAATTGACAAACCGGTTCAAGAAAGCAGTGAAGAAGTCATTCTGGAGAAGTTGACTAGAATCAAAAGTCAACTCAAGGCAGAGAAGGTAATCAAGGAATCTGTTATAGAAAAAGGGGAGGGTTCCTCTCAACTTAGGAGAAGCCACAGATTAAAAGGAAAACTGAAGAAAACATCAATCAAACAAACAGGGGTAATCAATATTGAAGATGAAGAAACATCTATGGAAGAGTATGATGATGAAGTTTTTTATGAAGGCACCCCTGAGATTGATCCTGCTCAACAGGAAATCTATGATTATGTGGAAACTTTAGAGAGAACAGCTTCAGAAAGAGAAGAGAGAACCCCCAGTACTCCACTAACTGAAATTGATATATTGAGGAGGGATAGGTATGAGTTGGAATTGTTGAATAGACACATCAAAAATGAGAATGAAATTCTCAAAGATCAAATCAAGCTCAAAACTGACATGAACTCAACCTTATCCCTGCATATAGACAAAGTGGAGAGGACCAATGAGAAGATGAAGACAAGGAACAAAAAGTTGATCAGAGCACTCACAAACCTCAGGTTCAAACTTGTGATCAGGAAACCCAGAAGGCCTCTAGCATTCAGACAAAGGAGAAGAAGGGGATTAGATGTCCTTGCAGAAGCCTCATAATTCATAGGATAATTTGCATGAGGACATGCAAAGAGACAGCAGTGGGGGTATGTTGAGCCTCAAATTTGTGCTTTCCTTCACCTCATTTTACCTCATTTTTCCCTTGTCCATTTCCATTTTTAAACCCAATTGATCAATAAAAATAGTTAAAATTACTTCTAGAATGGTTTACATGACTGACTTGTTGAATTTTGTGATTGTTGCCATTGTTAAGCATTTTGACCGGAACTAGCTGCAGAATGCAGGCATTCCGTAGCTAACCGGCGATTCTGCAACTACCTTTATGTTTGAGTATGTTCCAGGTGGCCTCTTGAGGAAAAACGCATATGGGCATGATCCACGTCGTGCCTACATGGTGTGTTGCTCGTCATGGAAGAGGAAATGAATTCTAGGTACGGTTATGCACGTGGGAACACATTTGTGAAGGAAGACTCCTACTAGGACTGTCTCAGTCCAGGTGTCTTTTCTCTTTCACGCAGCCACCTCAAGGACTCCTAGAATGATTTGGATAAGGAAAGACATCATTCCTAAATTATTGTAATTATTGTTACTTGCATTTACTTTATAAACTCTTGAGTAGGCCGAGAGCTTAGTTAGAAATTTTGTATTAGATTTGCTGCTAGATTTTGTGAAAACTATGTGTTACGTCTTTGAAGACACAGAGCATTGTGTTCAAACTATTGCATCGTTAATGGAGCAGACAAAATTATCTTGAAGGTGTGATTTAATTTTGAAGTTGAATGCCGTCAAGTGGTAGAGGGCCCCTGCCCCTTGAACGGATTTCTTTTGCGTAAACTAGATAAGTTTTTCCTAGCTGTCTTTACGTTCTGCATATTGAATTAGTAGTTGTTGTGTTTTATATACTGTGGTCGTACTCATTCTAGTTCTTCCATAAGAAGACACTCTTCCAACAGACTAAAATGATGAATGTTTAAATGACTATGGTATTGTAGAATAGGAGTTCAATTTGTATTTGTTTTTAACTAGCTACTATAGTCATATTCGTTCCAGTTCTTCCACAAGAAGACACTTTGCCAATAAATTAAAACGATGAATGTTTAATGACTATGGTACTGTAGGATAGGAGTTGTATTTTTTTTTAACTAGCTACTGTAGTCATATTCGTTCCAGTTCTTCCACAAGAAGACACTTTGCCAATAAATTAAAATGATGAATGTTTAATGACTATGGTACTGTAGGATAGGAGTTGTATTTGTTTTTAACTAGATACTGTAGTTATATTCATTCCATTTCTTTCACAAGAAGACATTCTTCCAACATATCATAACAATGAATGATGAATAGCTATAGTAACATAGGAATTAGTTGTAGTTTTTAGTCTTCACTATCATAGTTGCACTTGTCCTAATCACTCTTCCACAAGAAGAAATTCTTCCAAGACATCCTTAAGAAGTTCAAGATATGACCGTGATGTGACAACTTAGTTTTTCATTTGCTTTCAGTTCATTTGCTTTCAATTGCATACAAGTCCACAGTCAAAATTGTTCTACCTCTTCCACAAGAAGGAACTCTTCCAAAATATCCCTCATGATGAACAAACCGATTGTGTAACTTCATAGAATAGTGCATGTTAATTAGAATGCTCTGGAGTTTCATTTTGCATTTAATTCATGTCCAGTTACTTCATTTCAAAGTTTGATGATGGCTTATAGTTAACATTGTTCTAGTTCAGAAGCATCTTAAGCTCATGTTTAAATTAATTCATTGCACTTACATCTCATAGTCACATTGTCACCCTTTGCACAGTAGATCACTTTAGTTGATAGGATTCATAAGACAGCCTTCATTATTTACAAATATCTTTTTGTTCTGAAAACCACCAGTGATCCATAACCTTAGGAACAGAAGATAACATCATTTCAAGGTCTGAAATATATCTGCAAATTCCTCACCATAAACAGAGCTCTTCCTCCACAAAACTACCCTGAAAAGAAACCAATAACTCTTGGAGTATAGACTCTGACCTTCAACTGAAATTGCAGAATAGAACTAGGAATTAGTCATGGAATAGATGAGCTTAGAATAGAATGTTGCATCATGATTAGTGTCTAATTATCTAGTTAGAAAACTTGCATATTTAAGTGATCATTTCTCAAAGTCTAGTTTGTGTCATTTGTTTAAGAAGTCATCATTAAAGCTCTTGTTTCTATTCAATCATAGTTTAGATGTTGCTTCAGTGTTTTTGATTACATTTGCCATTCCATACATTAGGCTCAACTGTGTTCTTGACCACCAATTTCTTTTCATTAGTTTTCTAGGCATTTCCATTGTAAACACAAAACTTCAAAAGACCAAAAACATCATAAAAGACCAAAACATCACAAAACACTACACAAAACGCACTAGGAAACAAGCACCTAGGTACATATGGTACATTTCACTTCAGCAGTTTACAAATCCTGGTTGACAATTAAATGAACTCAGTTTAGGAGACTAGATTGAGGCACAACACCACTGTCCCATAGGCGCAATCATGATTCACTTGCCGCTTGCATAGCGACAACTGTCGTTTCACCGATACCAACATCATCTGGGCCCACCCATAGTAGGTCTCACTCAGCACACTCTCCACAATCATCATCTGCCCTCCAGTGATGTGATGGAACGCCTGGCTACCCAAGATTCGCAACACTACTATGGCCATTGCCCGGGTCTCCAACCTCTCTAGATCACCAATAGATATCCAAGTCCCTTTGACTCGGACACCTAGTCGACAATGTCGCTCAACAAACTCCATAATGTTACGCCCCCGCGGTAACACTGGCTGCATATTCCCCACCATCCCTAATGGTGGGAGACCAGTCAAGAAATACAAATCCTGGACCATCAGCTCGATCCTGTGCCCCTGCACTACAAACGCCTCATGATTTGGATCCCAATAACTGATAATCCGGGCCAACAAGGGCTCTCCAACCCTCATCAAACGGTTCTCCAAAAACTTCAGAACCCCATACCTAGCCAGTGCACGACGGACACCCTGATCCGCCTGGATTTCCGTCCGTAACGTCCCTAAGTCTCTCTCTCTCTCCACTTGATCCGTATATCTGCCATATCTGCACAAAAACATCATTTTTGTCAGCCTCCAGATCAACAAAACTGCATTAACTTACACCAAAACAGAATCTCAGCCCATAACAGCACTGAAACCTCCCACATCTAACAGGTCGCACTTTTCGGGCCAAAACCTGCGTCCCAGGTCGCATATTTTGCCTCAAAAAGTGCGACCCGACCGTAATGATGAAGTAGGGGTAGTTACTGAGATTTAAAGCCCTAATCTGCAATTTGAATCCATCAAAAACAAAGCTTAGGATTAGGCCTCTTACCTGCAACTAACGAATCACAATTCCAACAGTCGGTTTGTCCGCTACGATCGCCGCAAGATTTAGGGCCTTCTCTCCTCTCCACATTCACCATAGCTACATAAGCAAATGAATGATTTTGGAGGGAAAACGCCCTATTAGAAGAAAACCCCTATTTTTTCTTTCGCCCGCTGTGACCAAACCGCAGCCCCGTTTGACACACCGTCCACACCATTGGAAAGCTCTCACCGAGCACACAAATGGGTATCTGTCAGTTTTTCATGTTTTGATACTTCACCAGGACACATTTTGTCCATGAAGGGTCTATTCACCTCTTATCAAAATCGAATTTCTTCACTTACGACACTTGTACTTGGGGCACCACTTTGCCTCCTTACTCATCTTCATTCGTATTGATTTTCATCATGAGCCACCCTATTGTACTCATGCTTTTCTGGTCCCCCATTAGACCCGTACTATGAGGCAGCACCATCGAGTCACCCTTGATTAGAGCATCCGAGTCAAGTCATCATCACATTCATGGAGTCTATCCCGAGTCCCTTTGTACCCCGCTATAGTCCTCCATCCTTTCCTGCTTGGTCCCTCTCTCGTGTCGCACATTATGGCTTTCAGTACCTTTGTCCACTATCCCTCATGATATTGTGTCAGTCGTTGCCAAGCCATTCATGCCATTTATGCTCTAACAAGGGAAGTCGTCCAACAGCTCCTCCGTTTCTCTCATTACATCATCCTCATCAGTGTCTACTTGTTCGTCGCTCTACTTTTTTCCCTCGTGCCTTATTTGGGGTTCCCTTATTGCCTCACCTATGGCGAACCTACTCCTGTCGACATCAGCTCATTTACTCCAGAAGCCAGGTCTAGGGGGCAGTGTACCTTGGTTCGAGCTCTTCCTAGCATGATCGTGATATATACACTTGATGGTCCAGTGACACAATAGCAGCTATTGGTGATTCCCGGGCATGTGTGAGATGTCTCAACCCTCATGAGGGGGTAGCCCTGCAGGTAGCCCCCCACATGCCCGGTCGACTTCTTCATTTCCGCCCTTGATGCAGCTCCTCTCATTTGATGATATCGGCCTCTGCCGCTTGCAACGCATTTTCGATTCGCAAATATCTGTCAGATTTTGTGAGCCTGTCCCCGTGTGTAGGGGGCATTTGGGTGTACTTGTATCTCATGTACTACCATATTATTGTATAAGTCCTGACGATTATTCCAGGCATCGCATGTATGTGGGATTCATCATGTTATTTATCTGGCTCATGTTTAGGCCAGCACATGCTTCATTATTGTGTTCCGTGGTTTTCCGGGCGCCTTATTCTTTGTACTTTGTCTCGGTGGGCATAGGTATTCCTCCCCTGCCGCCTTTAGCACAGGTACCACTTCATAGAGACTTGTTGCACCTGTAAGTCTCGTCTCCTCAGGGTCTAGTCCTTTCACACCTCAGACATCCTTACATTTCTCTCTCGCCTCTCTCTTGATGCCTAGTGATTGAGTTCTTACAACGTACTTCGGTCATACGATTTGCTCCTAACACTCGTACGTTGGGGGGCAATCTGTTACACCAATTTTTGGTCATCTAACCTGTTATTATTAGATGAACCCAAGTACACCATGTAAGACCAATTTTACCCTAAGTAAAATTTCTTTCACCACATAAAATAACTTATTTGTTTATATTTCCTGGTCATATTTAACCCCAAATAAGGAACTTAATTAAATAAATCCTTATTTATTTAATTATTCCCTAAGAATAAGTTATTTAAATCATTATTTAAATAATATTCTTAGTTAAATTTGACTAAATCATCCATAAATAATTAAATAAACCATTATTTATTTAATTATATTCTCATCATTTCCCTAAAATGATAAATAAATCATTTATTTATTTATTATTTATAAATAAAGGAATTGACCCAAGTCAAGAATCCTTTTCCCTCCAACAAATATAATAAAATATTCCTAAAGGGTGCTTCTAGAATTCGATTAATAATATTTTATTCATGCACCGAATTCTAGACCGCCCCAATATTTTGTTATAAATAGAAGGGTTTTTCCCATTCATTAATCACCTCCATTGCATTAGATCACTTTGGATCTACTCTTGGTCACCATTTTTCCATTTTTGCTTTATGAGCTCCCACTGAGTTCTATGTTTGTTTTTCTACACCAATAAGAGAGAGGAATGTTAGATCTAAAACACTGAGGACTTTCAAGAACCCATCCCACTGAGGAGAACCGGAAAACACCTTTCTTGTTTTCCTCTCAGGTGCCCCATTCTTTAATATAATATAAAATTCTTTTAATTACATTGTTCTTGTCTTGTCTATTGGATGCTTGGAGCCATATTATATTTTATTTGCTTAATGTCTTTTGTGCTTAGATCTGAAGTTGTGCAGCAAACTTAAAGATATTTTGCAGCCATAATCGATGTTAGGGCTATTTGTTATGCGTAGCTAAAGTGATCTTTTACGACGAAAGATTCATACTAACAACACCGATATATTGGTATTGATGATATTGGTTGGGTCGATCAAACCATAACAGTGGTTGCAGAAACAACGATTACCTACAAAATTGCACACATTCTATATCTAATTAGACAAATTCATTTAAATAATAAGAAACATCATAATATAAAGTAGATATCATTTAAATGTCTTCTCTGATGTGGAATATGTCAATTATCATTGATTGGAGTCATGAGTTTGTGAAAAAAAAGGAAGAAATGATGAAAAAGGATGTCAAAATAAAAACAATTTTGAGGTTCAACATTACCTAGAGCCTTCTCATTTGCAACATCCCTTATAAATAGTTTAATTATCACCTATAACCCCCTCATCCACAACATGCATTATTAATGGTTCAATCAACTCAGTTAACATTTAAAAGAAAATAATAAATAATAAATTATTAAAAAATACATCTCATTATTCTTCATGGATATAGTGAAAAGTTCAAAAAGATTATACAATGTGAAAAGTAGAAAGAGATTATACAATTTTAATAGAAAACATAGTCTAAGATTCATACACCTATGTAGAGAGATTATTGATTCTCATATGAAGACCTCGTCTATACCAAAAAGAATCTGTTTTTTACATGTGATTAAGTTATAATTAGTGGAAAATAATTTTTTTATGCTTTTGATATAATTAATGGAAAAGTAAATATGAATTAAAATTTCTAATTGTTACCATTATAATTTGTTTTTTCAATATCAATTACATGCATATTATTTATTGAGCCTTTCTTATTATGTCATATTATGTAAACATTTTGACTTGGTCAAATTACATACAAATTAAAATAAAATAAAAGCATATATATATATATATATATATATATATATATATAAGATCCATGTTAACTTTGGATCTATTAAGTATTAGGTGGGATCAAATTTCTTGAAGTGAAAATATTTCATCAAGTTTTGCACTCAAAAAAGAAGTTTGCACCTTGAAAGATTTAATCCCTCTCAAATCTTGATAGATTTGCAGTTGATATGGATCTAGGTTGGTTTTAAACTTACAACTTCATTGTGCCAAGAGGCACTCACTAGTCCAATATGGAAGAGATGTTGTAATGTCTAGTGATGTTATGTTATATAAAATTTTGGACTCCATCAAATAAAAATAAAATTAAAACTAAAATAAAATTCTAGTTATTTAAAATGAAAAACAAAATTAAAAAATTATAACAAACTAATGCTTATAAATATTATTACAATAGTTTAGGTATAATTGAGGTGATAGATAGAGGAGAAATTATCAACTACAACTCTCTCGCTCTAGTTTTGAAGTCCCAAACCCTAAGCTCATGTAAGTGCATTGATGTGCCTCTCGCTAACCACCAATGGTGTTAGAATCAGGGAGGGGGGAGAAGGGCAACTAGCCCTCCTAGTTTTGAAGAAGAAGCTTTTTGCATGTTAATTTTAAACCTTAAGACAAATCCTCGACCCAAGAAGGCGCAATATATGTGTGTCAAAAATGCTTTGAATATTTTGTCTATTGTGCTTCCCAGAGCTTCCACATGACCTTTTGACCTTATCTGACAAATATTTGTTTGGGAAGTTCATTGGCATGTGGCCCTCTCCCAAGTTGGTGGAATAGTGGATTGGTCACACTGGGAAGAAAATGATGAGGGGGGAAATCACAGTTTATGTTGTGGGAAATGGCTTCTTCACTCTCCTTTTCAATCTCAAGGAGGACAGGGATGTGATTTTCTGTAATGGCCTGTATTTTTTCGGTTTCAGAGGAATGTACTTAAACACCTAGACACTTTACTTCAACCCCAATGATGACGTTCCTAAGGCAGTCCCTGTCCGGGTTAAGATGCCTCATCTCCCTATGGATTATTAGAGTGACAACTGCTTAAAATCAATTGGGAACAGAGTTGGTAGGTACCTTGACAGGGTAGAACCCAAGGGTAAATAGTTCTCTTATGCAAAGATATGCATCAAGGTGGGTCTGGACCTTGGGTTGCCCTTAGAGGTTATTCTCACTTAGGGAGAGTGTATTTTTGTTTAGTTGTTAGACTATGAACAATTCTCATTCAAGTGCAAAAGTTGTCATGACTATGGACACTTCACTCGGGATTGAAAAAAGAACAAAAATATGGCTCGCAATGGTTCTTCTCCTAATGAATAGTGACCGACTCAAAGGCGTGAAGAAAACAAAGGGAAATTGAGTTCAAAGAATGCTAATATTCCTTCACATAACATTTCATCTTCCTTTGACACCCATTTTGGTGTGCTTTCTCAGGGGGAAGAACCCTTGGAGAAGACAGACGAGAACAAAGAACTATCCTTAGAGACTAAAACAAGAGACGAGTATGAGGTGGTCCCCTAAGATATGGCCACCATGAATATCCCCCGACAAGCCTTCCCTCAACATCCTAATGTGTCCCCACTTCTCTCTAATGGAGTGGAGTCAAGCTTGAAGCATGGAACATATGATACCCAAGACACAGAAGAAGAGAACAATCAAGTCTTGACAAGGAGTGCCAAAAAAAAATTAAAATGGTCCAATGACTCATCCAGTTTCGAAATGGAGATTCTCAAGGAAAAAGGATGACCCACCAATGCAAAAGCGAGTAAATTTGAAAAAAAACAAAAGATAAAATTGGGAAATCATTCTCAAATTCCTGAGATGTTAAAGATAGCAAGAAACAGAGAAAATGTAAGTAGAAAAATGAGAGGAGGTAAGTCATCTTCCTCAAAATATAAATGAAAGTCATTTCATGGAATATAAGGGGATTAGGAAACCTTCTTAAGTCACAATTAGTCAAATATCTAGTTAGAACATAAAAGCCACATGATTTCTTTCTATGAGAAACCAAGTTTGTTGAAGAAGAGATCTTAGTTTTGTCCAAGTATTTTTGGAACAATAATGAAGGAGTGGCCCAAATCTCCTCTAGCACCTTTGGAGGTTTATCTATCGTATGGTATGCACCTAGTTTCAAGCTTATCCATAGCATTAAAATGAAGTTTTAGATAGTTTTTCGTCTATAAGACATTCAAACAAAGGAAACCCACTCTTTAAAGGATGTTTATGCTCCCATCACATACAATGAAAACGGAGAATTTTTGGAATCATTGACAAATTTGAAAGAATATCAGTGGCACAAGGATTGCATTGTTGGAGGGGAATTCAACACCATCTTTCTTTCCTTAGAGAAGAAAGGTGGCTTTGTCGTCTATGACCCATTTTGGGAAAAAAATGGAGGACTTTATCAGGGCTTGGGACTTATTGGATATTGCCCCAAAAAAAGGAAAGTTCACGTGGTCGAACGAGAGAAGTGGATCTCCATACATGAAACTAGGCTCGAGCACTTTCTTATTCATAGTAGCTAGAGCATAAAAGAGATAGAATGGTACTCTTCCATTCTGGCTAGAGGAGACTCGGACCACAAAACAATTGGGTTATACATGGATCCTCCTAAGGACTTGGGCCCAATTCCCTTTCGCTTCAATCCTGGATGGCTCCACTTTGATGATGTCTTAGATCTAATTAAACAAGCTTGGGCTTACCCTATCATTGGTTCTCTGACCTATGTTTGGGAGATGAAATTGAAATTAGTTAAGAAAACTCTTAATAAATGGGATAAGTTTAACTACAAGCCTCCATATCAAGAAAAATTTGAGCTCTTAAAGCAATTGGAAAACCACCAAGTTTAGGTGGACTGAACCCATCAAGGACGAACACTTTGAAAAGGAAAAACAAATAAGTAACATCATCCTCACAATCAAAATGAATGAGGAAGAATTCTCGTGCCTAAAATATCGTAGTCTATGGTTAAAAGCTAGATATCACAACACTTTTTTTTCCACAAGAAGACTAAGGTTTTGAGAGATCTGAAATAGGGTCAAGGAGATCATTTTAGAAGGTAAGCTATAAATTTCCTCTTTTTAATAAATTAAAAAATATGTTTTCTCTTTATTTAAAAAATTATATTATGAAAACAAAGAGAATGAGCCTTCAACAGTGGAATCCTTCATTTCTTGCTTACCTTCCATAGTTTCAGATCTTGATAATATTTATCTAATGAAGCCAATCAAAGAAGAGGAAGTTATTGAGGTAATCTGGTCTCTTGATTTAGATAAATCTCCTGGGTCAGATGGTTTCCAAATTTCCTTTTACCGATCTTGTTGGCTCTTGATAAAAAATACATGCTAAGAATGATGAACTCCACGAGAATCAAAGGAAAACTGGGGGGGCAAAGCAAACTCTTCCTTTCTTTCCCTAATCCCAAAAGAAACCAAACCATCCTCCTTTTCTAGATTCAGGCCAATATCCCTGTGTAACTCCTGTTATAAGATTTTAACTAAAATCATTATCAAGGGACTCAAAACATTCCTCCTAACCATCATGTCTAAAAACCAAGGGGATTTTTAAGACACCAAAAATTTCTAGATACCGTCACTCTCATTCAAAAGGCTATTCATTCAAGAAAATTCAGTGGAGAGTATGCTATGGTCATTAAAATGGACATGGTGAACACCTTTGATTGTGTTCCTCATTCATTCCTCTTCTCAATACTGGAGAAACTTGGTTCTAGAAAATATTTCATTATGTGGATAAAAGGTTGTATTGGAAAACATTAGATTTCCCCTCTTGTAAATGGTCGATCTTGTCCCTTCTTCCTTCCTTCTAGAGGTCTCCAAAAAGGTTGTCCCCTCTCCCCTCTCCTGTACATTATTATGGTTGAATCCTTAAGAAAGAACTTGGAACTGTCATGTTTTGCAGGAAAATTAAAAGGGTCGAGCATAGTGGATAATGTTAAAGATATAAACCATTCATAATTTGTGGATGACACCCTACTAATGGGAGGCACCTCCAAATAAATTGTAGTCTGTGTCAAGAGATTTTTTTATAATTATTTAAACCTCTTGGGGGGGAACATAAGTCAGAAAAAAAAGGCAGTTGTATGGCTAGACTTGTACCTCCCAAACTCTAGAGGAAATTTCTTGAGTCCTAGGATTCTCCTTGAAGATTAAGTGGGACTATTTCAAATACCTTACAATCTCAATCTCTCTTGGCTCCTTAAGTCTAGATTGCTGGGAGGAAATTATTAATAAATTTAAGAAGAAAATCTAAGGTTGGCGAGCGTAGTGGCTTTCATCAATAGGAAGGGTGACCCTGGTCTAATTTTTTCTTTCCTCCCACCCAATTAATGTTTGCTCGGGCTTGCTTGCTCCTAAGTATATCCTAACACAAATGAGAATTATAATCTACATATTTCTTTCACAAGGTGGCGAAAATAATGAAAAAAAGTTTCACTTAATACGACGGAGTACAATTCGTTTTTCAAATATCAATGGAGGCCTAGCGGTGAGAGGCCCCATTTACATGAATTTGACCCTTGGTGCCAATTTGTTTTGGAGAATAATTGCTAATTCAAAGGAGTGGTGGAAAATGGTTCTAATTCAAAAATATTTTAAAATAAATCGATTGATCAAAGCGAAAAATGATTCTTGGACAGGATCAACCTCTAAGATTTGGGATCTCTGCAAGGAATCCACCCCAATAATTGTTGATCACTTAGGTTGGCACTATAGGAACAAAGCCATAATCAACATATGGAGTGACTCCTTCTCCCCCTAGGACTGCTTAACAATATAAAAGAACTTAGGAGCTAAGACAGTGGATGTTTGGGAGAGGATTTAAAAATTTAAAGGATATCTTGTAGTGGGATAATCAAGGCTACTGGAAGGGATGGATTGGGCCTGAACTCCCCTCATACATTTTACTCCAATGGCACAATTTGTTGCATCACCTAAAATGAATGTCACTTGTCTCAAAGTTTTTGAAAGATCATCGAGTGTGGACGAAGAGTCCTTCTCAGGGTTACTTAGTCCTAGAGGGATACTCCCTCCTAATTAAGCATCTCCCCCATATCCCCCCTGAGAGTCGTATGTGGTCTTGTAACAACCCATGGTTGAATTTCCATGTAAAAAAAAATATAAGACCAAGGTCTTGGGACATGTATTCCAAGTTTAATGGCAGGAAAAACATCCTAGTGGGTGTCACTTCGGTTGATTTATGGCTAAGGAAACTGGAAAAGGCATTGGCAAAGGAAAAGAGGCATTAATTGGAATTTTATTTATGAAAATAATAGAAAATAGGAGAAAAGGAAGGTAAAAGGTCACAAATTTGAATGAGAAGGAAATTGAAGGAAATTGAAGAAGTTACAGGCCTCAATGATAAAAATGATTATGAGGATCAGTTCATGGCTTTTTTCAGTGTTATCTTTTGTCTGTTTTAGCTTGGAGATCTGATGCAGTCGTAGACACAAATTAACTTATAAACATGGACTGTGGGTTAGGACCCACATAACTTCCTTTATACACAACTAAATTTACATATATTGAAGTCGTCAACATACATACGTCGAACGATCAACAATGTTATTTACAATATAATGCATATAACCCAAAGTACATTCATACCTACAGGGAGCTCTTGAGGACCCACAATATATCAGCCAACATACATACATATGCGAAACAACAACGTTTCACTTTATAAACAAATCAACCATATAACTCAACCCATTACCTACACATATGTGAAACAGGAGTCTCGGGTCCCATAATATGTCAGCCAATCATGTTTTGTCGCATTTTTCAAGTCTACCCAACAACCTTCACAGAAATCTCGTGGTTCTGCCGATGCGAAATGGTGATGCAAACCCTACCGTCAATCTTCGTCGGGTCCAACGGCCCTTGTCTTGTCACAAATCATCTGCTCGGAACGTTAAAGTTATATTGATAAGTGTTAAACCTTATCATATGCGATGTGCGCTTGTACACTAAGCTGACACGTGGTTGCTCCGTCGCATCGCACCCTTCACCCTTTTCGCTTCGCAAACTAAATAACTTAACCTGCGAAAATTCTTAACGGTATATGTTAGCTTCTGCGATTTGCGAAATTCCAAATAGTTTTCCACCGTTGATCTGATTTTCTTTCAAATCTGCGATCTAATCGCATCTGTCCTTCTCACGGCTCTTCTCACCCCTTCTGCCCGCACTGATCTCCGCCATCGAACCCTAAACTTTTGAATTTTCAATTCAATCCCTACCATTGATTCCTCTCTAGGAACCCCTTCCCAGTATTCTATTCTTTGTTAGATCTTTCCTCTTCAGTTGTTGCCGCTCTACAACACTTTTTCCTTCACTCCACTCCTCCGCTATTCCTTCTGAATTTGTTCAGAATTTCTCATCGTTACCACTCCTAGACTTATTCTCGCTCAGCCTCATTGCGCCTGCAATCCGATTAGGTTTCTTCGTCTCTTATCCCAGCTTTTCCTGTGTGAAGTTCACAAGAACTGCTTCCTCACGCTCAATCTGTCGATGCATTAACATAAATACAATAAACATGTATCATAGCACATAAATGCAATATTTAACTTCGCTAGGGAAATAAAACCAACAGGTTGAACCAGAGAGCCCGATCACAATCCAAAACACTTGGAATTTATTTATAAATAAAATACACAAAACTGAGCCCTGGGATGGTTGGATTTTACATTTTTCCTACTCTCTGTTCAACCCTCTCTCACATGTATTTCCCTCTCATTCTCTCATTCTCTTTATGGAAGGCAGAACCCCAAATGGTGGATTTTGTTTTGTTTTATGCCTTTCCCCAAAATCCCCATATGGTTGAGAAACCGTTATTCAATTTCAGAATAGGTTATTCAATTAAATGTCTAACTGATCCTAATATAATTATTCTTTTAACCTACAGATTACAATGGTTATGGTAGCCCAATTTAACTTTAAAAAAATACTTTAAAAGTAAAGTCTTCATATTATTAGGACTGCTAGTCCTCTTCCCAAGCCACAACATGTGACCAGCTTGTCACATTGCTGACTCTGCCTTAATGGTCCTGCATTAGACTCCTGAGGTAGAAGAATACATGACCTCCTATTCATGTGTCTTCCGATGTTTGGATCTTCTAGAATCCCAAACTTTGTTTTGTTGTTGTCCATAAGTTGCATTGTCTTCACCATCCTTTAGTTGCAATCTTCCAAGATTCCATACTTTGCACTACAGTACTCCACTGCTTCTACCTTCATTGTTCTTCACTTTCCAAACAGTTCCATAATGGACTACTTTCTTCATTTTGTTGCAACTCTTCTTAGGTATTTGCATAAACTCCCATAGTTCACCTATGGTTTCTTGCAATGCAATCTTCTGTTGTAATATAATCTTATTTCCAGTCCTCTGTCAATACATTGTACTACACCATGTCCTAGATATTGCTGCAAATATTACTCCGGACATTGTTTCTACCCAAACTTCCTGAATATCCTTGAAGATATCTCCCTCTGCAATATCCAATTTCTGCTCCTTATCTTCAAATTTACTTTCAAAAAGTAAATTTTTTTTCCAATTTTCTGACTGCAGTAACATATCCACTCACACTCCTCTGTATACTAGGAAAGTAACATAGTTTAGTAAACTTGTATCTGCTTCTGTCTCAACCAAAACTTGATACATTCTTCTATCAACAACTGCAATCCCTTCCTCATACTCAAATTCTTCCAGCAACCACTTCAACAATTCACTTTCTAATTGATCCTTCTTAAGCACATCATCACTATGTTGTTCATCATTTCCAACATATCCTTCTTCCTCTTCCTTGACAACATTCAATATATGTCCTTCAACTCCTTGACTAACTCTGGTAGTCAATTCTATTTCATTCATTTCTAGGATTGATTTTTCTTCAATATGTGACATATTTGTCTCACCTTCATCCTCATTATTATCTTCCTCTTTGTCACTAGTCCAATTTCTCTATGACACTGCTTCTTCATTCTTTATCAAAAGAGACTTCTAATTTTCCATCTCTATGACAGCTTCAAGTGACTATCCTAGAGTCTCCTTTTGGTCATTTATGAAAACCAACTTCTCCCTGTTCTCACCAATAGTAGGTTCCTCAACATAATACAAAATTGTCTCATCCTTACTATGGACACATCCTCCATTTTGAGCTCTTCCTTCATTAAGTAAGGAATCTATGAACTCCTTCTACTACAATAATTCATCCTTGTCTTCATCTGAAAGTCATTCATCATCATACTTAACTTTGCAACTTTCGCCTTGTTAAAGACAATTCCAAAAAAAATGGTTGTCTCCTGCAAAACGAGCAATCACATATAATTTGTCAGTTTTAAAACCACAAGGCCTTATGGTCTCCCTTGATGCTTCAGTCATCAATTCCTCTTGTTTCTTTGAATCTTATGTATGACTCGAAAAATATTCAATGGATCCCATCTCATCTTCCTCAAGCATTGCATTTGAATGCTTGATATCTTCCTCCACTTCTTCTTGATTTTGGCTATTATCATGAGCCAAACTTTCTCTACTTTCAGCCCTTGCAACATGCTAAAAAGAAATACCTTCTCTCAATTGTGTATGATATTTCATATGAGACCTAGTTGCCTCATCTTCCTTCAGCACAAAATTCAGATTTTTTCTCTCCTCTTACAACATCAGTAAATTTTCTTTATTTACTGATTTCACCTGCAAACATACAATAATCATTTGTTTCAAAACCATAAGGATCCATAGCCTTTCTTGTTTTCTCAAACATCAACTCTTTCTGTTGGTTCTCATCCTTCCAAGGATCCATGAAACCATCAGGTGATCTCATACCTTCATCTTCATTACTACTATCACCAAGAATAGACCCCTGTTCAAGTTCACATAAATAAACCTATTCCTCAGCACACATCCTATGTAGCTCAGCTCCTATGAGTTCTTCTTCTAGCTAAATTCTTGTATCAGATCTCAGCCTGTTGTGCAACTGACTCCACTTGAATATTTTCTTCCGCAAAACCCAATCATACCTTTGGTGTTCCATATTCCCTTGTATGAATTCTCTCAACACTTCTAGCTGCACTTTTATCTCAGCTAATTATCTATCAATTTTTATTCTTACTTAATCTTTCATAATCTCCCTTGGAACCTTTACTATGACCATCAGTAGCCATAGTCTTATTTCCTTGATGAACTCCTCTTTGTTCATCATGGACTACAAACAATCCATATCTACAAGTTGACTCCATCAACCTGTCTATAGATACCACACCAAGCTTTTCCGTGCTTAGTCTTCTAGTGGCATCTCTGCTGACTTCTCTTCTACTGATTGTGACTCCTCTGTGAACCTTTTAGATAACCATCAATGGTCATATCTTCTTCTTCCCTCTGTGGAATCATCCTAATCCACCTTGCAAGCTGCAACAAACCTCTTTCATCTTTGAAACAAGTGTAGTACTTGTCTCCTGTTCATATGCAAGAACTTTCTTTTCATACTCTGCTACTCTGAGTAATGCTTCTTCTTCTTGAGCATTCAACTTATGCTCCCTCTTCATCTGTAGCCCATTCCATTTCAATTTCTTCCTCGTAAATCATCGATACCTCTGGTCTTCTTCACTCCTATGTAGCAACTCCATCAATAGATCAAGATGGGTTCTCATCTCAGCTATTTCTCTCTTATATTATTCATTAGTCATCTGCTTCCATATGCCATTTGTCTTGGCATCTTCCTTCTTCACTTTGTGGTTGCCTAATGAACCTCTACTATGACTTTCAATAGTCATATTCTTGGGTTCTTTCACCCTCTATGAGCTACACAAACCTCTATAGTAACAGTCCCTCCTGCTACAACTTACCTCACCAAAATTAATATGTGCTTGGTCTTTTGGCAAGCACTAGTTCTCAATCTAGAACCCTCCTTGAGCACTCCTCTATGCTCCTTCTAGGCTTACCCTCATAACTCATCTGCACTTGAGAACACTACTGTCCTCTTATATTTAAACCTCAGCCGAAATACGAGGTTCTTACCACACTTCTTCTTCCTCCTAGAAAACCATTGTTAGCTTCGTTCATCACTGCCCTTAAAGGTTGTAATCTTCTTGCTGAGATGTTTTCACTCCTGCTGCTACCTCTATTAAACTCCTATGCTCTTCTTTTGAGTGTGACCATTTACTTGCCAGTTCCATAATCCAAAATAAAACTGAAACAAAACATTCTTACCTTATTTTATGTGCTACTTCTTCATCCATGTTGTTGTAGCTCTTATGCTTTTTCATAAGCCTTCAGTCCACAGTCTTACCTCTTAAGGTTCACTAGATTAGAATCAATGAGAAATCTTTCTCAACTTTTCTTAGTTCAAAGTCCTTCACACCGCCTCTCATATATTGTTGCTATAATACCCATTGATGTAGCCATAGCCGCAAATTAACTTATAAACGTGGATTGTGGGTTAGGACCCACATAACTTCCTTTATACAACGGAATTTACATATATCGAAGTCATTAACATACATACGCGGAATGATCAAAATCGTTATTTACAATATAACACATATAACCTAAAGTACATTCATACTCGCGGGGAGCTCTCGGGGTCCCACAATATATCAACCAACATACATACATATGTGAAACAACAACGTTTCACTTTATAAACAAATCAACCTTATAACTCAACCCATTACCCACACATACACAGAACATGAATCTCGGGTCCCACAATATGTCTGCCACTCACATTTCATTGCATTTCGCAAGTCTACCCAACAACCTTCATAGCAATCTCGTGGTTTCGCTGATGCGAAATGGCGATGCAAACCCTATTGTCGATCTTCGCCGGATCCAACGACCCTCGTCTCGTCGCAAATCATCTGCCTGCAACGTTAAAGTTATACCGATAAGTGTTAAACCTTATCATATGCGATGTGTGCTCGTGTCAGATCGTGCGCCAAGCCAACACGTGGTTGCTCCGTCGCATTGCACCCTTCACCCTTTTTGCTTCGAAAACTAAATAACTTAACCTGTGAAAACACTTAATGGTATCTGTTAACTTCTGCGATTTGCGAAATTCCAAATCGTTTTCCACCATTGATCTACTCTTCTGTCAAATATGCGATCTAATCGCATCCGTCCTTCTCACGACTCTTCTCGCCCCTTCTGCCCACACTGATTTTCGCCGTCGAACCTTAAACTTTTGAATCTGTGATTCAATCCCCACCATTGATTCCTCTCTAGGAACCCCTTTTGAGTATTATGTTCTCTATTTGATCTTTCCTCTTCAGTTGTTAACGATCTGCAACACTTTTTCCTCTGTGCCACTCCTCTGCTATTCCTTCCGACTTTGTTTAGAATTTCTCATCATTACCACTCCTGGACTTGCTCTCGCTCAACCTAGGTGCGCCTACAATCCGATTAGGTTTCTTCGTCTCTTATCCCAACTTTTCCTGTGCAAAGTTCACAGGAATTGCTTCCTCATGCTCAATCTATCTATGCATTAACATAAATACAATATGCATATATCATAGCACATAAATGCAATATTTAACTTTGACAAGGAAATAAAACCAATGGGTTGAAACAGAGAGCCCGATCACAATCCAAAACACTTGGAATTTATTTATAAAGAAAAACACACAGAATCGAGCCCTGGGATGGCTGGTTTTTAAAATTGCTCCTACTCTCTGTTCGACCCTCTCTCACACCTATTTCCCTCTCATTCTCTCTTTCTCTCTATGGAAGGCAGAACCCCAAAATGGTGGATTTTGTTTTGTTTTATGCCTTTCCCCAAAATCCCCATATGGTTGAGAAACTGTTATTCAGTTTCAGAACAGTTCATTCAACTAAATGTCTAACTAATCTTAATCTAACTATTCTTTTAACCTACAGATTACAATGGCTATGTTAGCCCAATTTAACTTTAAAAGTAAAGTCTTCAAATTATTAGGACTGCTAGTCTTCTTCCCAAGCCACAACATGCGACCAGCTTGTCACATGGCTGACTCTGCCTTAATGCTCCTACATCAAGCTCTCTCTCTAGATTCTTTCATTCTCTCACACTTAGATCATTCTTGGAGCATGCTAGGAGCATTCTAGTGTCACTTGGATTTAGAGGAAAAAGGAAAATGAAAGCAAGAGAGCACAAGGGAAAAAGTGGATTAGAAGCTACAATTTGATTGCTTTGAAGGTATTGAGTTACATGTATGATTTCCTTACTAGTTTTGGAAAGAATGGTATATGCATGTGGTTATTTGATTATGATATAGCATTGGCATAGAGGATTGTTTGGATTGACAACGTTTTTTCCTATCCTTTCCATTTTGTTATGGGCTTTCCAATTTGTTTTCTGATTGGTGCTCATGTTCCTTATGGTTGTGGGTTGAGTTACTAGTTCCTGGAGCCTTGGTTGGACAAACGCTCTAGAAACCCTAGAGAAACTTGAGTTGATTTACTGGTACTGGAGCCTTAGTTGGAAAAACGCTCTAGAGCCCTTGGTGGGTTGAGTTACTAGTATTGGATCCTTGGTTGGACAAACACTTTGGAGCCCTGTGACAACTGTGGGTTGAGTTACTAGTCCTAGAGCTGGGTTGGAAAAAAGGCTTTGCAGCCCTGGACAACTTGGGTAGAGATCGATCTCATGATGGTAAATGATGTCCAACTGTGAGGTGGAATCACTAGTTGAGGGTTGAGGTGGTTCGACCTTTGAAAGTTGTTGTTTGGTTTGTCTTGGTTCATTCCACACGATCCCACATTCATGCTTGGAATATGGCACATGGGTGATTGGTTGAAAGAGAGATTTGGTTCAACCCAATCTATGATCGGGTGGTATGCGGAAGTCCCTGACGTGGTTGGTAATTTCATATGTTAATAAGAGTTATTATCCTATTCTGATTCGTGTATATATGTTGGTAATATGTTTGTGATGTTATGGATGAATTTCCATGGTTTACATGATGGTTAATTTATGATTATATGATGTTCATATGATGTGTATCTTCTATGGATCTTGTCATGATTTGTTTATCTATTGATTTTTCAATGAATGTATGAACTAACACATTTTATTGTAGCTATTATGAGAGGGTATTAGACCTTCTTGATAAACCTCAAATAAGTTGTAGACCCCTATGTTCAAATATGCATTCATGACCTGTAGATTACATGTTTGCCATATGTTGGACGAAATATATGTCATGGTTAGGATTGGTTAGGTCAAGTCCTTAATCAAGTTTTGTGTCAGAGGCTTTGTCTTTTTGTCATTTGTTGTTTTGGAAAGTCTCATCAAGTTATGGGCAGTGATATGGAGTCTAGCCCCAAAAAGGTGGCATTGATGTTGCGGTTGTAGGCTCAGAACTAGGAAATTGGGACTGTAGTCGATACCTTGCAGGTTTATGCATGCGACTGGAGGCCTGCAGTTGCATGGATGTAAGCTTGTGCATGCGAATGGGAGTCTAGGTCAGTGAAAAAGAAATCTAGATCAGGGTATGGGCACCTAGGGTGGTTGTTTAACTCGTTGGGGTCTATAGCTCTTGAGGAAGGTTAGTAAGTTTCTAGTTGTCAACCCCACTTGTTGAGTGCAAAAGAGCAAAAGTTCAAAAATCTGGAACAAATTGCTTTTCGATTAATGCTTGGTTTGACAAGGAATGAAAAAAGGCAAGGAGAACGTGGAAGGAATCAGACAAGGATAACATAACACTCAAAGCTTAAGAAAGAAAAAGGTTGATTTCATGGTTTCAAGGAGGGAAGAACTAATCTTCCTTGGGAAAAATAACCCCAAATTATTCTCGAAGGAGCTCCAACCGAAAAAGGTGCAAACTGAAAACCACATTACAGCTTCTAAATGGTTCGACTATGCAAGACAACTTTATGAGCAAGATCCCAAGGTTGACCCTCCTCCCTTGGTCAACACAAACACAAAACTCTTCACGATGCAAGAGGTAAAGATGGGTATCAAGAAGTTGGGTGCTAGAAAAGAAAAAGACTTAGCTAAACTCCAAGCAGAGTATCTAAAGTGGGGCTTAAAAAATTATTTCACCTCACATCACAAAAATTTTCAACAACATCATACAACACAGGTTCCCTATAGATTAGACAACTAGTATGGCAATACCTCTTTTCAAGCGTGGTGCCATAAATAATCCCTCCAATTATAGAACCATAATTATAAACCCCTTGTTTGCAAAGTTATTTGGAAGCTTGTTAGAAAATAAAATCAGCAAGTGGGCAGAAGAAAGAGATAAACATGCTAAAGGGCAAGTAGGTTTTAGACCTAAACATTCCACAGTTGATCATTGTATAACTTTAAGGCACATCATTGAAAAAGTTTGGAAAAAAAAGGAAGAAGTTTTTTGTTGCTTAGTTGATTTCATAAAAGCCTTTGACACGGTTCCTAGGAATAAGCTTTGGCGCAGAATGGAGGAACTTGGGGTTCCCAGGCATTTGAGAGCAATTGTGCATAGGCTGTATGAAGAGGTGAAAGTCAAAATTAGAACTTCAACATGCATTTTTGAAAGTTTTAGAAGCGATGTTGAGGTCAAGCAAGGTTTCCCATTGTTTCCTACCATTTTTGGTTTATATATTGACAAGCTTGAAGAGTGGCTAAATTTGCAAGTGGGTTACGGTATCCATTTGGGCAAGTTCGTTATAGAGCTTCTTTTGTACGTAGATGAACTTATACTGATTTCAAACTTTTTAATTTTATAAAATTAGAAACCTTATTTTATTTATTATATATATTTTTAATATTTATAAATCGGCTCTTGGTTTGCAAGAGCACTTACGTTCCCTTGAGCATTTTTGTAGAAGGATGGGGATGCAAATCAATATTAGCAAAACGAAAGTAGTGGTTTTCTCTAACAGAAGAAAGCATAACCAATGTAAGTTCTACTTTGAAGGCAACATTCTGGAAGAAGTTGCAGACTACAAATACCTCTGAATTGACTTCAATAGAAATTTAAGTTGGAATGGTTGTAAAAAGAAAAGAAATTTGGGGGGTTGGAAAACCACTCTAACTCTTTTTGGGCTTCTAGTGGTTCTGATGATTCTCTACGGTTGTGAAATGTGGGCCAGCAGTGTAATTGAGATGCAGTGGAAACAAATTGAGAAAATTCAGAAGCGTTTGATTAAAAACAAGTTCAAAATTAAAAGTGCAGTTCCTTATGCTATCTTGTTAAGTGAAATAGGGGTTGCCCCTATTGAAGCAATTGTCATGGTGCGAGTCATAAGGTATTTGAAAAAAAATTGAGCAAATGGAAGAGGGTAGATGGCCTAAGGTTGTGTTTAATGACAGATTGTGCAAAAGAAAGAAGACATGGATGCGGAAAAATAACAAATGGTTTAGTAAATGGGGTATTTGCTTGAGCATGTGTCCTACAAACAATAAAGAGATAAAAACTTTTGTTATGTATAAGTTCCACAAATGTACTTGGGAGAAAGAGCTAGGGAGAAAGAAGAAGTACTACATTGAAGAGTTTAACCCACTCATAATCATCAGCAAAAAGCGTACATAGGGGCCAATATTTCTTGGAGATCTTAAATTATGATTGTTGAATTAAGGGCTAATTCTCATCAACTCCGTTGTGAAAGAGGGCGCTGGAAAAGGCCGAAAGAAATGTGAGAGAAAGATTATGTATTTTTTGCTCTTCCAGAAAAGTGGAAATAGAAAAACATTTCATTTTAGAATGCGAGGCCTTGAAAGACAGAGAAAATTATGAAGAATTTCCACAAGAAAAGAATCGAATAGAAGAGCTTGATGGAGAAACAATCAGTCCCATAAACTATTTTTAACCTCTTAAAAATTAAAAATACTTTTTTCTTTTTTAAAATAATATTCTCTATAATACTTATAAAATTCAAATTTAAAACATGCACAACATACAAAATAATAACAACTATAACAACTTTTAGAACTTAGTATTATATTTAGTTATAATTAATTTCTTTTAGGTTTTTAACAACTTTAACGCATATTCACCAAATTCAATTTATGGTTGGCCTCACCTTGTCCCATATTTAGTTATAATTAATTTCTTTTATTTTTTTAACAACTTTAACGCATATCCACCAAATTCAATTTATGGTTGGCCTCACACTGTCCCATTATGGTTAGATTTTAACAATGGAGGCTCTGTTTCGAACGAGAAAGACGCCACGTCACCATCTCTCATCTTTGTCACCATCGATCTATACAAGTGGACGGATATTCTCGTCCACCGGCCTCAAGGTAGACACGTGGCGACAAATGATTCCGACACGTGGTGGTATCAAAAATTTTGCCTTCCATGGAAAGGGCGCACATCCGAGGGAATCTTCTCACATAACGCCCCCTTCAAAGCTTGCGGTGTACTGTCGTCTCTCTCTGTTCCAGGAGCTTGCTATCGCTACCTCTACTGATGGCGAGCAAAGGATTCGAACCCTCGCCGTTCACCCGCATCAGCAAGATAACTTTGAGCTTTAGGCTTCCATACTTCACGCAATGGGGCCAGAATTTGATGGTCTGCGGGTCGGATCCCGCGCTGGGAGCCTGGGAAACGAAGCAGGGACTGCGAATGACGCCTCGTCTTCAGGCCGCGGACGTTCTTGTTTGGCATGCAACCCTCACCGTTCCGCATGATTTCTCTTGCAATTACAGTTATTTTCTCGTTGACGACCAGCAAAACGTTCTCAGGTCGGAAACCGGCAAACGCCATTCCTTCGCTCTCCCTCAAGGCCTCCCTGACGGAGCCTCTGTCGAAATTTACGAGCTCTGGCAGGTATTTATCATTTTCATCATTATTATCTCTACCTTTGGAGAATATTATACCAATCTTTGTTGTCATGTTGCTCCAAATTCGATTTATGGATGAATTGTCATCACTGTTTCTGAAATAGGGTTAATTGTTTCGGTTTTATGTCTACATAGTAACGAGGAAAATGATTCTTTTCATTTTCAATGAATTGTTCGGAAACAACTTCTGTTTGTTTCTCCTTTTTTTTTCGGTTTCCTGAAGCCAATTTCCACATTTGCAGTTTCAATTTAATATGTTATTAACATTTCTGTTTCTTCATCCTGTGGTGTAAACTGAGCATTTTTTTTTTTTCAATACCAACTCTGAATCGGTAACCTTTGACGACTAATTTGGGCTAGACTTTTAAATCATAAAGGCGGTTACTATTCACCTAAATGTATTGAAATATTCCTGTTCTGTCCTGCGGAATTAAACTCTATTCAAAGATTCCTATTCTTTTGTGGAATCAAACTATATTCAAAGTTTCCTGTTCTTTCCGGTGGAATTAATTTCATTTTTTCAAAGATTCCTATTTTTTTCTGGTGGAATCAAACTATATGCAAAGGTTCCTGTTCTTTCCGGTGGAATTAATTTCATTTTTCCAAAGATTCCTATTCTTTCTGGTGGAATCAAACTATATTCAAAGATTCATGTTCTTTACGGTGGATTTAATTTCATTTTTTTAGCTTCCACTCCAGACTAAAGTCTTTTGACAATTTAGAAAGTTCATTTTTTTTAGCTTCCACTCAAGACTAAAGTCTTGACAATTTAGAAAGAAATATTATCATCAAAAGTTGTCTATATTTGTTGGATATTGGTTCAAAGCTCTCAATGTGTTTTTCCTTGTCTTTAAACACATAACAACATGGACTAGTGGATCCTTATTTTTGTAGATCCTAACTCACTTTTATGGATCTAACTCTCAGGACTGTAACAGAGACTAATAGCTGCTGATTTTGCTCCAACAACAATAGAGACTAATCTCTGTGGATTTTGGTCTAACAACAATAGAGACTAATCCCTTAGAATTGTTGTCCAACAACAATACTATTCCAACCAATAATATCAGAACAATAAGTCTCAGATTTTGATCCAACAACAATAAAGACTAAACTATACTATTCCAACCAATAGTATTAGAACAATAATAACAAGTCTCCAGTTTGAAACTCACTCTGTTCGGGCTAGAAAAGTGGAGAATAGTGATTTCCACATTATTTTTATTTTCATCAAACTATAAAAATAGGAGTTGTCCACTGAAGCAACACAATAGACCAGCAATTTTTTGTCAGAATCCGGTAAAACAAATTTCTAAAAATCAGATAATTGGAGTGTTTAAATTGCAATTTTGATAGTGGAAATGGACTCAGCATCATTAAAAAAATTTAGGACCCCAATATAATGAAGTTTAAGCATTGCAATCCAAATTGTCAAAAATCTCTATCAAATTTTTTTTTAATCTTACCCAAATTTATGTGTTACTTTTTGAGTTACTTTGTGAATTTTTGAAAAAAAAAATTAATCTTACCTAAATTTGTGAGTTACTTTCTGAGTTTTGTGTGCGCTCGGCATAAAAATATCAAAATATTTAAAACCCTTGTTCTTTAAAGATGTACACTATGATTATAGAATCTCTGAGTTTAATAGTGACTACTGTAAAGTAGCTACCGCCTCAATGTCATTATCTACAAAGGACCATACGTGTTATTTTCAAGAGATTGAATGAAGCAGAGGCCATTCAATCATTCCAATAAATACAAGAAACCATACGTGTTATTTTCAGGGAGATTGAGTGAAGGTGAGTCCATTCAATCATTCCAATAAATACCAGAAAAGACAACGAGAGGGTGAAAGGACAATGGCGTTCTAATAGAATTGTTTTTTTTTTTCCTTTTCCTAAAGATGAAATTTATTATAATAAAAGAATAAGACAACGAGAAGGTGAAAAGACAATGAAAAGGTGAGCATTCTAAACCATCAATTAAAGATTTTTTATTTTATTTTATTTTTTAATTTTAATTTTTTTAATAAAATTTTGTCTTTCTTTTAAGACAATGAAAAGGTGAGCATTCTAAACCATCAACTAAAGATTTTAGTTATTTTAATAGAATTTTGTCTTTCTAAGGTCAGCATTCTAAACCATCAACTAAAGATTTTATTTTTTTAATAGAATTTTCTTTTTTCTTTTTGATGAAATTTATTATAATAAAAGAATACGTTAATATAGATGAAATTTATTATAATAAAAGAATAAGGTTATTCTAATATAATAGAAAATTGATATAAAATTATAAGGGTCGGTAATATTTTCGAGTTTTTTCCTTTTTGATGAAATTTATTATAATAAAAGAATACGCTAATATAGATGAAATTTATTATAATAAAAGAATAAGGTTACGCTAATATAATAGAAAATTGATATAAACTTATAAGGGTCGGTAATATTTTCGAGTTACTTGTCTTTACGAACGAGGATATTTAGAATTGTGAATTGTTTGGATTAAGGAAATGAATTTTAGATTCTTTAAAGTACGGGTATTATAATATCGGTATTATATTATTAGTGGTATGATTTTGGATTTTGATAAGCGAATATTTTTGTGATAGTAATTTAGTTGAAGGATAAAAGTACATTAATGTTAATATAATAGAAAATGGATATGAAATTATAATAATCCGTACTTTTAAGTTTTAGAAGCGCGCAGCTATATCCTATAGCTATAGTCTATATGTCAGAGTGGGACCCACCTTTCGTGTCTTTATACCAAAGTTTCCTAAATCTAAAAGGACCAGGGAAGTTTTCTAAGTCTATTATAAATTCAACATATCTAAATAAAATTAAAAATACTTTATTTTCTATAGGTCAGAGTGGGACCCACCTTTTGTGTCTTTATATCAAAGTTTCCTAAATCTAAAAGGACAAGGGAAGTTTCCTAAATCTATTATAAATTCAACACATCAATTATCTAAATAAAATTAAAAATATTTTATTTCATGATCATTATAGTTATATTTAACTAACATTTCACAATTTTGGAATTTAGGTTTCTATGATCTATATCTTGAATAATGAGAAATACTTTCGATAGAAATCACATGAAAAATATTTGGTTGACATGTTTCTAACCATTTAGTATGGTCCATTTTGTCATGACCATGAACCACACTAGATGGTCCGAAACGTGTTGACCAAATATTCTTGATTATTTCACAATTTGTCTTTCAAGGATTCATAATCTAACTCTTCTACCTTTTGGAGGATTTTGGGCATGTTCTCCTCTCAAGATTTTCTAGGGATTATTCAATGTCTTTAATCTATTGATGAATTCAAAAATAGATATTTTAAATAAAATAAAACATAATCTCACTAAACCAGATTTTGTCCAAAAATTCTAAAAGATATAATAGTTAGACAATGCCATATTTAAATGCCCAAAGGAAAAAAAAAAAAAAAGAAGAAGAAGAAGAAAGAAAGAAAAGAAAAGAAAAGAATGAAAAAAATGAATGTCTAAAATATCTTTAAACTCTCAAATTTTGTAAATTACACCACTAATATTTATTATTTTAAATTTTAGACAAAATTAATTATAAAAAAATATAAAAAATGAAACAAAATATTTATTAATTAAACTATGTTAAAATAGTTAGTAAAATATAGAGTGAGATGCAACAAAAGCCATAAATGGCTAATGAGGATCAATTGAAGTACAAGTTTGTAGTCTCCCCTGTCCCTACCCGCTATGAGAAATACTGGAAGTGATCTTTGACGAGTCTCCCTTGTCCATATCCGCTATGAGAAATACTGGAAGTGGTCTTCGATGAGTCTCCCTTGTCCCTACTCGTTATGAGAAATACTAGAAGTGGTCTTCGACGAGTCTCCCTTGTCCTTATTTGGTGATCGAATACCATAAATGTTATTAGTGGTATTCTAAGAGGTATACGTGGTGCCAGAATACTGGGTTAACAGATCCTAGCATATAAAAACTCATGTGCTACCTTCAAACTTAAACTTCTTCGATAAAATCGCAAACATATTCAGCTCAACAAAATACATATGAAGGAAAAGGAGCCATATAAATAAAATAATGATATAAAAACATAAAAACTCTTGGGCCAAATATTACAATGGGCGGCCTCTTGTCTCACGACCCTTCAAACCATTTCTCTTATTCTCTCTATATTCCTCACCTCCTCACTTTCTTGCTTGTCTCACTTGTTTTTCTTCCTCAGACAACCCTCCTATTTATACATAAATATAAATTTATTTCATTCCATAATTTCCTCCACACAAATCTCAACTTAAAATCTAATTTATATTTATCTTTTTTTGGACTCAACTAAGTCCCGTTTATGGAACTCCTCATCCCTAGATTATCTACCTAATTCAACTCCACTCATATCCTTAATTATTTAAGGAATATTTACAATAATCCTCACATTTATAATTTCTCTCCTCATTTATTAAAAATGAGAAAATTAATTAATAAAATAATTAAAATATCTCACCCCCTTAATTATAGAATTGAATAATGAAAATTTAACTTGATGCTCCTACATCAGACTCCCCATGTAGAGAAGTTCCATAGACTCCTGTCTATGAGGTCCGTCTCTTTTCTGTAACAATGAGACAGCCATAAGTCCTAATGACTTGCTCCCTCCAGGATTCCAAACTCCGTTCTGCCGCTGGTCCTTCAAAGTATCAACTCGATTTGGTAACCCATCACTCACTCTGTCGATCGGATTCCATCGGCTTCTCCAACTCTTTCTTTCTTCAATTCCTTGGAGTAACTCCTCTTTAAAAAAGTCTCCAACTGAGCTGAACACTCAACTTTCTGCAATGGAAAATAATCAAGAACTCCTTCTTGATTATAACTATAGTATTTTATTGTTTTAATATCAACAACTTTATCGTCCAGTGTTGTACCTGCATTCACCAACAAACTGTTAGTTTTAAAAATATAAGACCTTTCGGTCTCTTTTGATGCTTTAAGCACCAATCTCCCATCATCAACTTTCTGGATTTCAATAGATCTTGTTTTGAACTGTTGGTTGCTTCCATCTTCATCCTGCTGGATCAATATTTATGTCTCCTTTTTGTCTCTATGGACACAACTCCCTTGCTGTACTTGATGCTCAACTTCTCTGACTTCGACATCATATCTGTTAATGTCGCTTTCTGTACATATACTTACATCATTATCTGAAAAGTTATAACATTTATTCAACTCTATAAACATTTCATCTCTATCATGCATAGTAATTGTAATTTCTTCTGGGTTAGGTTCTGCAAGCTTTACTTCTCTATCAGGTTCCTTAAGCCATCGTTCCAAGAACTCGATTTCCATATGAAATCTTTCCAGCACTTTATCACCACCGTCATTCCCAGTTTCATCCTTCTTCTGGAAATCTTCCTGAGTTTTCCTGGTTTCTGTTCCATCACATTGTAAAATTTCGTCAGCAAATTCACTAAACAAATACATTTGTTTACCTCCTTGGAATATCTCTTCGGCATTTCTACTATGCTCCTGCTCCATAACAGCTTCAACTGGCTATCTTACCCCCAACAAGAATTCATTGTTGATTTCTTCTTGTTGCAACAAATCGGTACCTTCCTCCTCTGAAAGGCATTCTACATCACACTTTACCTCAAGAGTTTCATTATTCTCTGTGACAGTTCCATCAGACTGTTCACCATCTCTCGCACATCCTGCAAACATACATAAACTGTGAGAGAAAATACAAGGCTTCATAGCCTCATCTGCTTCTCTCACTGACACATCTTCATACTCTTCTGAACTATCCCAATAGTTCATGAGATCTTCCTCATTCATCTCTTCACCTAAAATTTCACCCTGTTCTAGGTCACAAATGGAAACATCCATTTTTAACTCAGCCTCTCTGAGTTCTTCACACCTCAACGTCTGCTCGAGCTTCCTCAGCTCTTCCGTCAACTGTATGTTTACCTGCTTTTCCCTCTTTGTGTGTAGCCTCTGCCACTTCACTTTCTTACTCATGGTCCAACCATGTGTTTGGTCTTCCACATTTTCCTGCAACAGCCCCATTAACAATTCAAGGTGAATTGTTATCTCAACCTTCTCCCGCTCGTACTCTTCATCCGTCAACTGCTCACATATGCCACTTGCCTTGGCATTTTCCTTCTTCTTCCCTCACCTTCTTCACCAGTCAATCCTTCTTTCAGCAATCCTTCACACTTGCCATTCATAAAAAATGAAGTTCTCCTCCTGCGCTTGGCTTCTCTTGGTTCTCTGTCTTGGAACCAATATCTGGCAACCCTCTTGCTTCACTTTGCTGCAAACAACAATTTTAGTAATTCATAGGTTACAATGACCAAAATATTTGGGTGTCGGGCTCCGCCGATCATGCACCCAATTACATTCAGACTTTTTACTTAGCTTACGACTCTTTGACTTCAAACTTACACCAATTCTTCATCTTGGATGAAAATACTCAATATTCACTCAAACTATCCAAACTTTCATTTGACTCTAACATCTGTTCTGACTTCAAACTTTGCCCTAATAATTATGATAGTGGATCTTTTGACTTAATTCAAGTTATACAATCCTCCAACAAACATACACTCCTAATACATTTTAGGATGTAAAATCTTCACTCTCTCTCATACTTATGAAAAATCATCAGTTTCCCATAATCATTTCACATGATACTGAAGTCTTTAGTCAAAATGAAATTCAGGTTTTTCAAGATTTATTTTAAGGTAAAAATGAATAAACCATTCAATCTTCAATGCTCAAAAATACCTTCCTGAATTATCATACCTCATACTTCTGTTAAGGTTATTAATAAACCTTTCTCTCTGCAATCTCAATTTTCTGGTTTCCACTCTTCTGTGTCGTCTTTGTCACTGTAAATACTCGCATGCCCATAAGTTCGTCATCTTAATGCAAACATTTCCATGCACTTTTAGGCACCATACAACATCAATTTACATTTCCTCACCTGTGTACATAGAACATGTTTTTAACCTCTTCGATGAATAACCCGTACATTGTATCCATCCTGAATATCACCTCTTAGATGCCACTACATGATTCTACAACATCAAACAATTTGGTTTGCAAATGATGCAGCTGCTTAAACACACATATTATGCAAAAAATGCATTTTTCAATTTAAAACCCCCAACTAAAGTTACCTTTGAAGTTGTTCTTTTTTTTTTTTTTCCAATTCTCGAAAAAAATACCACCTTATGACAATTCCAAAAATCTGAATTGACATTGGTTAAAACCCAAAATATTAATCATATGAATAGATTCGAGCTTCACAATTTCAACTTTAAAACACATCAACAAAATGTATCCATACTTATTATTAACGCATTTGTTTTTTTTTTTTGCCAACGATCTTCCATACTCATCAAATCAACGAAATGGTAGTTTCTTTATACGTGTCACCTCCTGACATGTATCGCACTCCCTTGAGTATTACCATTTACCCTTTTTTTTTCATGCGAAAACCATGGTTGATTTGTGAAACCACTTCTCTATTCCTCGGAGCCATAAACCCACGTTTCACTTGTTGTTGACTGAGTCTATTCCACTTCCCGTTTATTGTCACCTTGATGGATCACCGTCCAACTCTTCTTCCCATATCAAACTACGATTGCTGACTGATTTCTCAGCACTCACGTTCAAACCTCATGAGCAACCAAAGGAATCAAATTTTGCTGCGCCTTTTTTGTTTGAGCCTACGGTCTTGACCCCACGAGCTGTGTTTAATCTTTGAGCCTACGCCTATCAACCAAACAAGACATGAAACACTCAAGCCTACACATAGCAATTGCTACTGGCCTTCCAAGCAACAATGGCCAAGTCGTAACATTCATCCCATGACATGGTTGGCTGCAAATGGTCACATGTCACACGGTTTAACCAACACCGCGGACTCAAAGACGTTGTTGAAAATCGTGGCTGGTCTACTGCACATGTTCACACGTCACACTTCCATGGAAAAATAGAGATGGGTTTAATTCTTGCGTAATTCTTCAACGCAAATAGGAATTGCACACATCAATTGATCCATACAAATCAATACAAGATTACACGCATCAATCTACCCATTGTAAAATTATACGCAGTCTATACACAGTCTTTGCTAGCCCAAAATGAATCATCTGTTTCTGAATTTAACTCAACGTGACCGAACCTTGCGTTGCAGATCTGGAGAAGTGGTTCATCGCAATGTTTCTTTGCTTCACAGTTATCCACTAGATGCCGGCAACCCATGCATCCGACTAACACGTCTTTGCCGGTGTTAAGACTGCGTCAAGTTTCGATCTCCTTCCCTCATGGCTGCGTTAATTCCTTGCTGCTACCTTAATGGATCTGCTACTTTTTCATCCGTCTTTCATACTTCAAACTCCAGTCTTTATTTATAATTCAAGCAATTTGAGATTGCTTCTGCTTCAAGCGCCATACCCAATGTATATTGTCCAGTGTGGTGGAAGCAATTAGACGGGTATCCACTTCACTTCTCCTCGAAACCCACCACTTCACTCCTCCAAACCCACCATCGACCATGTGAAACGGAAGTCCAGAGGGCCATTGCACTTCCAAGTCTCCCGCCACAAACTCTGACTGCACTCACAAGTCACCCAGCCAAATAATCTCAACGTGCTTTTCAATACCCAACAAAATCAAATCAAACCTATATCTCATCATGGATAATGTACACTTTGGAAAGTTGGGTGCACTTTTGTGGGGGCACACTTATACTATTTGTCAAAGCTCTGTCAATCGCCATTCCCGATGTTTCTTTCATTAAACAATCCAAAACGCGTCAGGGAGTGCATCTACAATAGCGGAGCAGCTTGTTTATGAATCAAGAGTGTCCTGGTCGATTCCAGCTTTACTTTCACACTGAAGTTGTGCCTACACACAATCTGTGGTTTTCCGAGTTTTTACTAAAGGAAAAATGACGGCCAGCAATATGCAGTGGGTGACTATAAATTTAACTAGGAAAAGGAAGCACCGTAATTCAAAAGCCAAATCTGATGATCTTTACAATACGCTACCCAATATGCACCACACATTCACATAATTTACGCGTTCCACAATCAGAATTGTATTGCCACACACTCACAATTCAATTTGACTTTGGCAATTCTCAACGTTCTAGGCAACCAACTCAACCTCGCCAGGCATGGATCTTTTCTCTGATACCAAAATGATGCTAGAATGTTGGGTTTAACAGATCCTAGCATATAAAAACTCACGTGCTACCTTCAAACTTAAAATTATTCGATAAAATCACAAATATATTCAGCTCAACAAAATACATATGAAGGAAAGAGAGTCATATAAATAAAATACTGATATAAAAACTCTTGGGCCAAATATTACAATGGGCGGCCTCTTGGCTCTCGGCCCCTCAAACCATTTCTCTTATTCTCTCTGTATTCCTCACCTCCTCACTTCCTCGCTTGTCTCACTTGTTTTTCTTACTCACACAACCCTCCTATTTATACATAAATATAAATTTATTTCATTCCATAATTTCCTCCATACAAATCTCAACTTAAAATCTAATTTAAATTTATCTTTTTTTGGACTCAACTAAGTCTCGTTTATGGAACTCCTCATCCCTAGATTATCTACCTAATTCAACTCCACTCATATCCTTAATTATTTAAGGAATATTTACAATAATCCTCACATTTATAATTTCTCTCCTCATTTATTAAAAATGAGCAAATTAATTAATAAAATAATTAAAATATCTCACCCCTTTAATTATAGAATTGAATAATGAAAATTTAACTTGATGCTCCTGCATCAATACGTTTCGAGGGTTTTCCGCTTGTTTTCTAGTGAAATTTGCTTAGAATTCAATAGGAATTTGTTGGAAATAGGTGGTGAATTTTATTCAAATATTTCAAAGATTCTCAAAGATTTTCTCAGGCTAAATTCACTTATGCAATCAAATTTTAAATAACTAATGAAAAAAAAACATAATTAAACAAAAAATTATTTTACAAAATTAAAAAACTATTGTTGTTGTTGTTGTTATTATTCCCACCACCATGAAAATATTCCATATCTTTACAAATTCTATTTTCCTACATAATTTTAGGATTTTCCAAGAGAATTCAGCGCTATTAACCATAAATCTAAAATTCTCTGAATAAGGATGCTTGGATCAATTGCAGAACAACGAAGAAAGCATACATGTTCTAGGAAATCATTCTCATTCAGAAATGACATTTGATGAATTAATCACTCGCATTGGGGAATGGGAAAGGATGCTTAGATGAATTACAGAACAACGAAGGAAGCATAGATGTTGTGGGAAATCAATTTCATTCGAAGATGACATTTGATGAGAAAATCACTTCGGATTCAATTAGTAAATGGTCGGTTACATTATATTATATCGCGTAAAAATTATTATTATTATTATTATTAATTTTTGAAAGAGAAATTTTCAATATTGTATAATGTGATTATCCAAGACCCCATGGACTATGTCTCCATAATTATTCTCTAAGTCTCAAACTTGAAAATAAATAATAAAATATTCAAATTTTATTTTTACATTTTTTAATTAAATATATATTTTTTCAAATTATAAACCATAAATGTAAAAATATTTATATTAATAATTATATTTAAAATTTATATTTATTTTTTAGCTATCAGAAAATTTTGTTAGATCTAAGTCTTTTGTGATCCATAATGTAGATAAATGTCTTTCGGATTAATCACATAATTAGGATTTGGTCGATGTTTTGAACCAACTAATGTGGTTCATCCTCAAGACGAGGTGAAGAAGGAAATCGATCTCATTGAATAAATAGTAAGGATGCATCATTGTCCGGTGATGGATGTTAAAACTAGCCATTATTTAGTTAATTAGTTGGAGAATTTAAAAGTTTTAATTATTTAAAAATATTATTTAGAAGGGTCAACAAATAATATAATAATTTAGTAAATTGATTAAATTACAAAATTAATAATAATAAAGGGAACAATATTAAAATAAGGGGAAGGGGTAAATGAGAATAATATATAATAATTTAGTAAATTGATTAAATAATAAAATTAATAATAATAAAGGGAATAATATTAAAATAAGGGGAAAGGGTAAAGGAATAATATAGAATAATATAAAAGTGGGGGGAGGGGGAAGAATTATAAAAAAGAGCGGAGAGGGGGGCAAAATAAATAACATCACACACACACACACACACACATATTTATATATAGAACAAGGGAAAAAATTTAAACAAGAGGAAATTGCATAAAAACATAAACCAGAGAAAATGATACAAACAGAAGAGGAAAAAATCAAAACGAAGGGACAAGGATAAAATCAGAGACATTTTTCTACGTCATAAAGTTTATTAAAACTATTAATTGATATTAATTTGTTAATGCATATGTATTGAAATCATAATCATAATGAGAGACTAACCCTTATAAAATCTCTCCATTGAAAATAAGTGAACAATGTTCAATAACGATATTTGAGCTATGAATCTCTTATTGAGTTTAAAAATAACTAGCATAAATCCATCTTAACTCTGAAGATTATCATGCACTGAGAGAGATCCAATCTATCGAGGTGAAAATCACCTCCTTGAGTGAAAAACATGAGAAAAGGTTTGCACCTCAAGGGATTTGATCACCCTTGGTGCATGATAGGTCCAAAGTTAAGATAAATCTATGTTGTTGCCAATTGTAGGCAACAACGTGAAATTTATAAATGATCCTTATTATGTATATGTTTAATATGAACTCCTTCAAAAATTATATCATTATGAATAAAATGATAACAAATAAAAGTAAAGTAACAATGCTTAGTGATAACCAAAATGAAATAATTAAGATATTGAATAACAAATATACTACATCATATCATTAAGATGTGATATGACGAAGATGTTGAAAATTACATAAATAACATAGTAATTAATTTCAATGTCTCTTCTTTTGTTTTTTTTTCTAAGACACACCCACACACTTTCCAATATTTTCATATTGAGTCATGTAGAATTAGAAGTTAAAATGAAAGAGCATCCAAAGCTTTAACTCAAGATATTGCAGTAAAAGTGATACCTTGCCACTCTATCTTTCCAATATTAATAATTTCCTCCTCTAATGTCAATCTTTAGGATTTAATGGATTGTTAATCCCCAAATAAGTCTCAATGGAGTATTTTTATTATGATAATTTTCAATAGGTATAACAACAACAATACGAAGGAATAAGTACTCTCATGGAACTTCGACATAGTTATCAAATCTTACTAGTTAAAAAATATGTTGGAGGATCAGTGGGAGTGTTCCAGGATTATACACAATATATTGAACTACTCCAAGGACGTCATTGACAAGTCTTGCATTAGTCCATAAATTTGAAGCAAAAATAACTCTAGCTCTAACCGTAAGAAACAACTCATTATCTAAATTTTCCCCATTTGCTTCCATTAAGTGGTTCCTATATAATTATGTAGCAACACAACAATATGCAACAAGGAAATTTAGCAATATTAAACCATGCTCATTGTGACTATGGACATCATCATTTTTTGCAAACAAATGTATAGTCTTATTAATTGAATCTTTTGTTGAAGCATCCATGTTGGAATATATACAACTCATTAGTAATTTTCAGTCTTATACTGTTGAAATTGCATGTCTAATGTTCATTAATAGATGGCAAAAATATATCTAATCATTGCTTTGTCCATCTTACCTAAACATTATATTAAGAGTTACAACAATTGTGAATAAATTCTACAATTCTTTTGCATGACCTTCTAATGCATATGCAATTTTATCCATAACATGAGGTAGTTGCCACAAATCACCTAACAATATAATTGATATACCTCCAAAAGTAACAATAGAATTTTCAAGCTTAGCTTGAAAAAGGTTAGTAACAATTTATGTCAAAAAACTTCTCCCTATAAAACTCATCTCATCAATAAGAATGTATTTGACATGTCTCATCTTCTTTTGCAAAGTAATCAAACATACCTTTGTAAATTGATTGTGTCCCTTATTGGTATATAAAGATGTATTGTTGATGCATATATGTTGAAATTGCAATGACATATGTAATGTGTAATAGAGTTGACATTTAAAAATTGTTGTCATATTTACGCTACATTACATTACGTGTACACATCTCTCCTATATATTAATTGGGTAATAAAATCGATATTTAAAAATGTTGACATACTTACAAAACGTACAACATCTAACACCTACACATCTTTATTATTTTAAACCATAAAATTAATATTAAATCAACATTATTTTAACATAACAAGATTATCTTCCTCTTTATTATATATTTATAATATATTTAATATAGAAATGTTATAATATTATATGTTAAAGCAATACTATCTCGGCTACCTTTGTAAAGTATTTGGTTGTCCATTGAAATTTTTTTACCAAAACGTATGAGCATTGTTTAAAACATTTTTGGGTTATAAAATACTTGTGTGGACCATTAAAATTTTCCATGGACCACTTAATAGTTTTGCAACAAAAATTTCTTGCCCACTAGAATTAGATGACATAAAGTTTTAGAGTGATAGATTTTAAGATGTTTTTAATAAAAACTCAGAGGTTAAAACTCATATCATTTTTAAAAGTATTATTATATATTTTTATAAATAATAAAACTCAAATAATTTATATGCTTAAAAGTCATTTTGCAACCCTAGTAACTTACTTTTCTAAATATATAAATTATATAATATAATGTTACCAAAACTCTTTTAATTAAAATTCTCTAGATAAAGGATGATGTAATTATCAATCATAATAAAAACTTCAAAATAATCAAATGGAATTAAAATGATGACAAATACTTTCCTCGTCCATATCACTTTCGAATCAATTTATTTTGGATATTAATCGATATATATCTATTTTAATTTTGGATTTATCGAGCATTGAGAGGGATTAATCTTTTTTCATTTTAAAAAATGTTTACATCTCAAAAGATTTGATCCCTCTTAGCGTTTGGTAGATCCAGAGTTAAAATAAGTCTTTATCAATTTAATTTTCCCCTTTAAATAGATTATATTTCATATGAAGACTATGGGTCAATACCATGGATTACCATAAATATGGAGCTCCATAGTTAAAATGAACCTTCACGAGTTCAATTTTCCCCTTAAATATGCTATATCTCAAATGAAGACCATGGGTCAATACCATGAGTTTCCATAATTATGGAGCTTAAAAACCATCATTAATTTGATCAAGTCAAATTTACTTTAACTACCCAACAAAAAATGATAAAGATAACATATATTTTTTATTTTAATATAGAGTTATTTTTATTTTATTTTGATTGAATAAAAATGTTTACAAGACATTACAACATCTCTTCCATACTAGACTGAAGAGCGCCTCTCAACACAATTAATAAACAATTTTTTATATAAATAAATATTTTTTCGATCTCCTAAAAAAAGGAAAAAATAATTGTCCCATTTGTAAAAACATGATCACGGATCATGCTCCCATTCAGAGACACTCTCACTTCATCATGTGCAAATCTAGTTTTTTGAAATTCTAGTTCATTTGTGCTTTTGTTATAATTAATGGGAAATGAATATATTATTCAATTTTTTTATTTTATAAAATTATAATCAAATTTATTTTAAATTATTTTTTCATGTAATTACATAGTTTATTTTGGACGTTGTTTATACGTGAGACTTTTTGAAAAGTTTTCTGGTTTATTTTGCGATCTAATTTGTCTAAAATTCGGCATAGATTCATTGAAATCACAAGTTTGACGGGGTGAACTCTTCACAATCCAAGTGCCCCAAGAGTTTTTGAGGGTGTTGAACCCATATAATGTAGTTAAAAAACTAGTTTAAACAACACAAATCAAGATTTCACCACAATTGTTTTTGCCTAATTCCAACACTCTGCCGTAAACTCCAAAAAATCTCACATATAGACAACTCCTTTTTTTATTATTACTTAATATTATATTTATTATTATTTATTAATTACAGGATTGTTAAACCCTTCTTTCCGATTCAAAGATATATCAAATGTCATGTAAAATAGTTAATGTAAACTCAATATCCATAATCAACGAAAATGTTTAAATTAAATCAACTATTATTATTATTATTTCGAGACACTTAAACAAGCTCATTTATTAGTACGATTAATTATTATTATTTTTATATAATTCTATTGTATATTTGTTTAAACTAGTATAGATCCATCTTAAGTATGGATCTAACATGAGTCGAGAGGGATCAAATTTCTTCATGTGTAAACTTCTTTAGAGTGTAAAATACAATGTGTTATGTTTCATTGTTTAAATTGTATTTTGAATGCTAAATAGGGTATATATAGGATCAAATAAACGTTTTAACCATAAAAACTTAAAATTTTCATGATATATACATAAATTTTTAAAAATGATATATAATGTATACACAATTAACATTAAAATATTTTACATAACATGTACATCGAGCCATTTTATGACACAAATTAAAGTTGTTTTTTATTATTAACATAATTTTAACTATATGTCAATATTAATTCGTATTAACATATTTTATCACTTATAACCAAATTATAAGATTAAAACATCTTACTTTCACACTTTTTTTTTTAATTATTATTTCTAATTACTTCACAATATAGTCATTTTTTATTATTATAGTGGACATTATTTTTCTATTTAGAACATGATTTTTATTTAGAACATAAATTTTAACTTTTATTTTTATTTTAAAGGGGAATATAAGGGCAAACAAATTTACACATCCCCCTCATACTATTGACTGAGTTAACTAAGTCTTCCTAACTCAGTTAACTCGTACAAGCTGTCATGTGATGTGGAATTAAAATTTCCTTCTAATTTAATTAAGGGAAAACTAAATGAGAAGTCTCTAATGAAAAGTACTTTCAGTAGAAATCACATCAGGAATATTGGGTCAACACATCTCAAACTATCTAGTGTAGTCCATCTTGTCTTGACTATGAACCACATTAGATGGTTCGAAACGTGTAGACAACAAAATATTCTTGATGCGATTTCTACCAAAAATATTTCTCATTATTTCACAATTTGTCTTTCAAGGATTCATAATCTAACTCTTCTACCTTTTGGAGGATTTTGGGCATATTCTCCTCTTAAGATTTTTTTTCATAATCACAAGTTTGAAATGTGAACTCTCCATAATCAGAGTGGTCCGGGGTTTTCCAATGTCTTTAATCTATTTGTGGATTCAAAAATGGATTTTTTAACCAAATTAATAGATATAAACATCTTACTTACATATTCTTTTTATTTCTAATTACTTTACAATATATTCATTTTTTATTATTATAGTAGACATTATTTTTCTATTTAGAACATAATTTTTAAGTTTTATTTTTATTTTAGAGGGGAATAGATGGATGGACGAACTTACACACCCCCCTCATATTGGGGTGTAGAATGAGCCTCTTGGCTTAATAAATATTGTGTAGTTTAATTAACTAAAACTATTTTTCCTCGTTAATTTTAACTAACGTACAAAAGAGATTTTTAAAAGATTGATTTTAATTTTTTTAATATGTACATTTAGAATGCCTCGAAAGTTTTTTAGGAATTTGAATTCAGTTATGCATTTAAATATCTATTTTAAACAACAACAAAAATACAATTTTGCTTGAAATTTTATTGCGGGATTGCAGTGAAAAATGTCATGTCCATAAGTTAGACTAGTTGATAAACACATATACCAATCAAAATACTTATGTGACATTTATATCTCATAATTGTAGTTAGATCTCACCATCTACTGACAAAAAAAAAAAGTACCTCAACTCTCAAGTGCAAAGCCACCCACAACAGAGGCAAAGGAATTTCCTGGACTATCAAAAGTGGCCGGAATTTGACCAGAAAAATTTCAAGTAGCAGTGTTTGAATCATGCTTTTTATGGTGGAAATGGATTCATTACCATCAAAAACCTCCGGGGCACCCAAAATCTTGAAGTTTGACAGCTATAACCTGGATATACAAAATTCCCGTCAGATTTTATCAAAATATTGTCATAATTTCCAAGTTTTTTAGGGAGAATTTGCAAGCTGGTTAGAATACGGCCACAATATTATCCAGAAAAGCGGTCACTGTGATTTTTGGGAAGCTTCCATAAGAAGAGGAAGAGGGCCATAACGTTAGCTGTCGCATGAAGTGTAATCTACAACCTCAAATTGTTTCGAGTGCAGTGAATGACTAACCGCTGCCATGAGCATGAGTTGACTTCTCTTCATTAAGTTACCATAAGGCCTTAGCCACAAGCCTCGAAATTCAGCGTGTGAAGTATCCATCATTGAATAAAATGATTTTTTAACAATTCTAAAAATCTTTTATTTATTTCTTCTTCTTCTTCTTCTTTCTTTCTTTCTTTCTTTCTCTTCTTCTTCTTCTTCTTCTTCTTCTTCAAGTCCTTCTTCATTCATTCAAGTAAAAGCAGGTTACAATCATGTAAAAGACATTGGTGATCTCAACCTGCCTTATGGGAAACTAGGTTTGTTGGCCACTGAAACTATTGTATGCCATCCAAAATATAAAAGTTTTATGATTTTCCATCCAGAATTTATATGCCCGAAAGTCTCACTAACAGTTTCTACTTATATATCTACAAAATTCTATAGTAACCGGCATATATAACTGTAAAAAACAAAAAAATTCCAACACAACTATACATGAAAACATCAACTAATCAAAAGATTCCACTGGATTTGGCTCCGTTGCACTCGAACCTGACAACTCTAACTGAGGGAGGCATGGAATGTGCTCCTTAATGCGTCCAAGGCGCTTGTTCTGTTGTTGAATTTGAACTTGGATCAGCTGTAGCTCTCTTTGAATTTCCTGCAGTCTCGAATCAGGCTCCCTGGCATGCCCCTGAGGGGTCATTATGGCTCTGGCCACCAGGCTCTTCATAATCCAGTATAAGTGCACTATGTGCTTATATTGGGTGATATGTCCAAGGGTGTTCCCCGGGTTCGGGATAATATCCTTCTAGTCCTCCACCTTAACTTTTGCAACTTCCTGATGATTAAGATCAATTTCCCAAGTTTTAATTAAATGTTTGACATCCGCAAGCATGCCAAAATTGTAGGCCTGCATCTCCTCTTGAATTATCTGGGTGTCGGTACGCCGACCGCTCCTTCTCGACGTTTTGATAGAGGGCAATACGCTATCCCTATTTTTCCTGTACCGACTGTCATTTCCACAACCTCCAACCCCCGTTGTTTTTGTACCCCGAACCATCTTATACAGAACGCTATCACATTGAGCGCAACTGGGCCAGTTATGAAGCACCTCCACTAGCCTGAACCAAGAATTGTTCACGCAATCACAAAATACACTCTTATTAAAAATATGTGTTATATAACCATTAAAGAGCATCACAAGGCAGTGAGGGTTTGATTAAGCAACCAAAATAGTGTCGATTTCATCCCATGTGGATTGCTCCATCGTATATAAGCTTGGTGAAACACCCAGTGGACCAAGGAGTCATATAAACATCTTTTATGAATGCAACAATGACTTTTAACATTATCAACACTCATGAGCTCCTCATCATACCGAGGCCTCAACCAAACCATGCCATAAAACGTAGACAACCAGAATAGAAAATTGCCCAACCAAATTTGAAGAAAAGCCCACTGCTTAAAGAACCTACTACCTTGTCCAGGCCGCATGGTTTGGTTAAGGCCTCGGTATGATGAGGAGCTCATGAGTGTTGATAATGTTAAAAGTCCTTGTCTCAGTTGTGTTTGGCATTAGTCTATCCCACATGGGCATGTTTCCCTCTGTTCATGAGTGTCGGGGTAGGTCAGGCTCCATGTGGCCTGGACAAGGTAGTAGGTTCTTTAAGCAGTGGGTTTTTCTACAAATTTGGTTGGGCAATGGTCTATTCTGGTTGTCTACGTTTTATGGCATGGTTTGGTTGAAACCCATACAAATGACTAACCATAAACCAGTCCAGGCCTACCCACAACCTTGACATTATCGCGACTATGACATACTATCTTCAGGCCCAGAGGGGAGGTAAGATAAGATACATACCCAATAGTGCTAACCATACTTTCCGGTAGGAATGACAGTTCTAGCGATCAACACCTCCACCTCGAACTCTACAATGCAAAACACCAACTCCATAGAACAAACCAATTGAACCTTCATGGGGGAGAAATGCCTATCGATTGAGGTGCTTCCCACCAAAATATCTGGGTAGGGCACCTCTTCTTGTGTGTGACCTTTCTCTTCCATAACTGCGTGTCATACGTCTTAACTACACACCGTCCTAGCATGCATATACTGACGGTTGGTTGCCTCCCGACCTTATCTCTCAACATTACTCCCATCTCCAAAATCCCAAAGCGGATTGCCTTGCCTTCTCTCACCCTGATCGAGAGATTTCTAAAAATATATTTAAAAAATAAAATAAAATTATTATCTTCCTTGAAATTATATAACTAATGGAAAATTACCATGAATATACCATTAAAACTAAATCATCCATAATTTTATATAAACGGAAAGGAATCCTCTCAATAACGCTCTCTTTAAAGCTTGAGATGGACTCTCTGTTCTCTCTGTCTAGCGCTACTTCTACCTATGGTGAGCAAAGGATTCGAACCCTCGTCGTTCACACACGTTTGCAAGATAACTTTGAGGTTCAAGTTTCCATACTTCACGCAATGGGGCCAGAAATTGATGGTATGTGGGTTGGATCCCGCGCTGGGAGCGTGGGAAACGGAGCAGGGACTGCGAATGACGCCTCGTCTTCTGGCCGCAGACGTTATTGTTTGGCAAGCAACCCTCACCGTTCCACACAATTTCTTTCAACTTTTCTTTGGTGAAGTTTTTAGCTTTTCATTTTTGTCTTTCTTTCTCTCTCTTTTTTTCGCAAATGTGTGAGTGGAAAAACTTATCTGTCATCAAAACTAATTACATGTTATTTTTCACGATGTCTAAATTCTATGTAGTGTTTGATAATTTTTTTTTTTTTCTAAGTAAAGTTGAACTATTTCTATTGAGCAAAATATAGTACAATCAAGAGAGACAAGACACCGGCCGACCGAAAATGATGAAACTATCAACCTCGGTCCCGGAGAAGGAATGAACCATGTAAGGAGCTACAACAGATGACTTGAAAGCAAAAAGACCGACTTCTACCCCACATGGGCAGAAGTCGCAACACGAAGTTTTTTCCCTTTCTTTTTATTGACTTTTACCCAGCCGTCCTGGGGTGTATGAGCTAAAACAACTTGAAGACTAGAGTTCTCCATCAGGGGGATCTCCTTATCTGATTCAGAAGAGGAGGTCTCATGGACGCCTTTCTGGGTGGTGGTTGTGACTGTGTTATGCGCAGGAGCAGCAGTGGACAGATCCATCGTTTGAGGCGCCTGGTCTGGTTCTGCATCGCTCCCTTCATCTTCCGAGCCTGAGGATTCAGAGCTCACTGCTGGTGGTGGAGTGCAAGGGGCCCAACGCTTGGGTTTGGACTTGGAAATGTTGTCCTTTTTCGTTTTTGCAGGGAGAGATGGGAAAGAATTCTGCAGGTGCCCCGTTTGGTTACAATGGCGGCAGCGGAAGGCAGTGTTCTCGTAATCCAAGTTCTGAGTCCATACAAAATCATTGATCTTGAGATTGATTTTCTCTGGTAGTCCCTTGCTCAGATCTAATTCCACACATATTCTGGCATATGTGTAAAGACCTTGATTTTCCCGCCAGTAGTCTCCCATTAAAAAGCGGCCCAAGGTGTTGCCTATGCCCCTATAGACTGCAATATGCCATAGGTGAGCTGGTAAGTTTGGAAGCCTGATCCAGACGGGGGTTCTAGTGATAACTGCAGTTGCTGGGTCAAAATCTGGGAACCATGGAGTTAAGAAGAGCCCAGCAGTTCCCATAAACCAAGGACCTTCTTCTAATGCATGTTCATAGTGCTTAGGATTGTCGAACAGAACTATAAAGTATCCTTTTGAACAGAAGCTGACCTTGCAATGGTGAGTCCAGTTGGCATGGATCCAGTCATAGAGGTCCTTAGAGCGCGGCCAGAGCCCATTGAATCTGCATATGATGGCCCTTTCTGCAAATTTTTGAAGGTCATCTGCGAGGCCAGGGTGGGAGATCTCAACAGAGGGAACCTCCTCTAGCTTGTCAACCAAAAAAGGCTTGGGTTTGGGGGCCTCAGGGGCTTTGGGATTCTCAGAGCGTACATCATCTTTGTAGGAGAAGGGAGGAGCAGAAGAATATTGTCCTGCAACGCCACCTCTCAAACGAAGGGAAAACACTAAAGAGTTATTACTTTTTATGTTGTAAGAAGAGAGGGGAAGAAGGTCATCGAGTTGTTTACCTTGAAATAGAAGTCTCTGTAGGGCTGAGGGTATTCCGAACCGGCGTTCCAGGTTTACCTTGAGATTCTGCACCAGGTCTGAAGGGCAGACCCATTGCAGAATGGTCTTGCCTGAAAGCTGTGAGATTTGAATCTGAAAGGGGGCAGAGATATTTTGAACCGACACAGTGCCAGATTCTTTTAGATATTTGATTGCTTGACTATCTGGAAGCAGTAGGGGAGGAAATTGCTTCTGCCGATGAAAACTACCGCTCCAACACAGATCCGCTGCAAGAGACAAGGCTGCAGAACTGTAGAGGGGTCGAATGTTCATTTGCAGCAGACAAACCCCTGCCTCACTGCCTTTATGGAGTGATTCGAGAGAGGCCTTCGCTTGGAGCGTATCCAGGGTCTATGTCGAGAGAAAAGATTCTGGTCTGCTGTCATGCAGGGTTTTAGAAGAATGGCAGGGGCCGCTAGCAAGCGGGAGATGATGCCAACCATCGATTGGGGGTGCAAGTGCCAACGCTGCAGACTGTTGGCTATGCGGAACATGAGCAGCTGGGGTGGGATCAGCCGCCGCAGGGGAGAGAGCAGTCTGAATCCAAAGCCTAGTCGGCGCTGAAGCTCCAAAGGAGAGAGCGACCGTTAGTGGGGAAAAAGAAGAAACCCTAGTTGGCATTCGGTTCTGCTCGGCAAGATCCCCTTGTTCACCGTATGTAGTGTTTGATAATTTTTATATGGAGATAAGAGACTCATTAATTTGAAACTTATCATGCTCCCACTTGATATTAAAGGAATTCATACTATACATTTACTCTTATGCATGTTGCCACACATGAAATTTGTTTTATTTTATTTTAAGGCAGACCATTATTATGGGTTATTTATAAATGTGGGTTGATTAGTTATATGATTTTTTGAGGAAAACCATGCCACTTGGAATAACTTGTTGGTGCTTCATAAGGATTAAACTTCTATCCTCTTATTTGATGGTTATGGGATTTGGGTCATTAATTTGTTTCCTTTAGTCAAAAGAAGACAAATTCTTAGCTAATTAAAAGTAGTTTTAGGTCATATTCCAAAAATATTGAGCACAGATTTAACATAGTATTTGCAAGAAAATCAATTTTCTTTATATTCATCACTAAAACTACGTCGTAATATACTTTTTAGTAGCATATAAATTTAGTTTCATACATAATACAATTTATGGTCCATAGAGTATATAATTTTGTTTTTTAATCGCATATTATTATGTGATATTTTCAATGATATTTTTACTTTCTAATGTTAAAATATCATTAAAAGTATTCACCTTATAACTATCACATTGGATAAAATCTTTAGCATAAAATTTCCCTCTAAATTGCACCTAACCCTACAAATAAACACAAAAATGATCCATACTACCTTGTAACTTTTAAATTAGATAGGGTCTCTATTGCCGTTGCACCTAACCTACACATAAAATTTGTTGGAATAATCACAGCAGAATTCATTAAACAATTAACACACAGCAGATTTAATCAAGCACATAAAGACACAGTGTTTTTACCGTGGTTCACCCAAACCTCCTGGGCTACGTCCACACAACAGGGCATTGGCAATCTTATTAATTCAAACAGGAGATTACAATTCTCACACACTCTCTCCAAAACAAACGTATGGAGACCTGTTATATAGCAGGAGAATCTAACAGCCTCATAAATCCTCTCAACTCAAATTTAGCATGCATTAACTCCCTCCCAACAAACTGGAGTTAATCTAGCAACAAATTCCTAATTTTTGTCACCCACTGAGATTTTTGCCTATTCTATTCAAAACAGAAAATCTCAACAATCTCCACCTTGACAACAATTAGCCTGATGCCCTGTTATTATTATTTTATCTTTTCTGCAAGCCAAGAGAAGCCAAACACCAGCGTAGCTTCTCTAACAAAACTGGTTTCGTGAACATGTCTACACAATTCTCCTTTGTATGCACCTTTTCAAGAGAGACTCCCCTTTCAGTGATAACCTGTCTTACAAAATGATACTTTATTGGAATATGCTTTGATTTACTATGATAGGCCGGATTCTTAGCCAAATGTATTGCACTTTGACTATCACGAAGTAACCTGATGTTGTCCTGTAACCTACCAAACTCACCAAGCAAACCTTTCAACCAAACCGCCTCTTTGCAAGCATGCGAAGCAGCAACGTATTCTGCTTCAATAGTGGATAAAGCAACAATGTTCTGTAGCTTTGACATCCAGCTAATAGCTCCACCTGCAAGAGTAAAGACGTACCCTGAAGTTGACCTCCTCTTATCCAAATCACCTGCAAAATCAGAATCAACATATCCACAAACATATTCACTGCTCCTGTTATAAGTGATACAATAATCACTTGTGCCTCTCAGATATCGAAGCACCCATTTCACTGCTGACCAGTGTTCTTTACCCGGATTTGCCATGTACCTACTGACAACCCCAACTGCATGTGAAATATCTGGTCGAGTACAAACCATCGCATACATCAAACATCCTACTACATTAGCATATGGAATTCGAGACATATAATCCTTTTCTTCATCTGTATTAGGTCCCCTCCCATACTCGAAAGATTGAAATGAAACGAAAAGGGACGCTTACCAGGCTTCACATTATTCATACCAAACCTCAAAAGTATCTTCTCAACATACTTTTGTTGTGATAGCCATAGCTTACCATTGCTCCTGTCTCTGAAAATCTCCATACCCAAAATCTGTCTTGCTGCTCCTAGATCTTTCATATCGAATGTCCTTGCCATCTGAGTCTTCAACCTGTTGATTTCATCAATGCTTTTGCTTGCTAAAAGCATATCGTCAACATACAACACTAAGATAATGAACATGCCATTTTTCAATTGCTTTAAATACACACAATGATCATATTCACTTCTAACATATTTCTGACTCAACATGAAAGAATCAAACTTCTTATACCACTGCCGAGGCGACTGCTTCAGGCCATATAATGACTTCTTGAGCTTGCAGACAAATTTCTTATTGCGATGCTGAACAAACCCTTCCGGTTGTTCCATATAAATTTCCTCATCTAAGTCTCCATGTAGAAATGCAGTCTTAACATCTAATTGCTGCAACTCTAAATCAAGCAAAGCAACTAATGCTAACACAATTCGAATTGAAACTATTTTAACAACTGGTGAAAAAATCTCATGAAAGTCTATGCCTGCTTTCTGAGAAAACCCTTTTGCGACCAGTCTCGCTTTGTACCTGTCCTCCGTATCATTCACACCCCATTTTACCTTGAAAACCCATTTACACCCCACAGTTTTCCTGTCTTTCAGAAGCTCAACCAGATCCCATGTGTCGTTCTTACTCAAGGCCATCATTTCGTCCTTCATGGCTGCTTTCCACTTGTCACTATTCGAACCTTATATTGCTTCCTGATAGCACAGAGGTTCATTGTCATTAGTAGTAAATGCAACTGAAGTAACATAATCATCATACCTTTTCGGTGGCCGTTTGATTCTTGTCGACCTCCTTAAGGATGTTTCTGGTGCTTCCTCGATTGGATGACTACCATCTGTAGGAACTTCTTCATGACCAGCATCTGAGACCTGTTCACGCTCTATATCTGAACCCTGTTCATAACTAGTATCTGAAACCTGTTCATGACTAGAATCTGAACTATGGTCATCATGACTATCATTAGAAGTGCTGTCAAACTGAATGTGATGAAAATCAAATACATCATCCTGTTTCAATTTTCTATCTACATCTAACTGTACAAGAGAGGATTCATCAAACTTTACATCTCTGTTGATGATGATTTTGCGGGTAGTAGGATCCCACGATCTATATCCCTTTGTTCCAACACCATACCCAACAAAGATATACCTTTTAGACTTTGGATCTAACTTAGTTCGCTGATGTTTAGGCACTAGAGCATATGCATCACAACCAAACACTCTGAGTTTAGAATAGTCACAAGGGTGTCCTTTCCATACCTCTTGCGAAATCTTGCAGTCTATGGCCGTCGATGGAGATCGGTTTATCACATAACAAGCTGTTGCCACCGCTTCCGTCCACAACTCCTTTTGCAACCCGGCGTTACTCAGCATACTCCTTGCTCTCTCTAGAAGAGTCCTGTTCATGCTTTCAGCAACTCCATTTTGCTGAGGAGTATAAATCGTGGTCTTATGTCTCTCGATCCCTGCATCCTTGCAATAGCTGTCAAAATCCTTGGAAGTAAACTCACCACCATTGTCAGCTCTTAAACATTTTATTGTTCTACCAGTGTTGTTTTCTACCAATGCTCTAAACTGCTTGAAAACTGAAAAAACATCAGACTTCCTTTTCAACATGTAGACCCACACTTTCCTAGAAAAGTCATCAATAAATGATACAAAATACGACGAACCACCATATGACGCTGTAGGAGCTGGACCCCAAACATCTGAATGGATATAATCAAGTATGCCTTTACTAGTATGTTTGCATGTTTTAAATTTTTGTTTACTTTGTTTTCCAAACAAGCAATGCTTACAGAAATCTAACTTTCCAGACCTTAGATTAGGAAGTAACTTGCGATCAGCCAAAATTTTCAACCCTCTTTCGCTCATATGGCCCAACCTTTGATGCCATAGGCGAATGGAACTACCGTCATGTTCAGACACCGTAGACACATGAACTGACCCTGTTCTTCCTTCTAACTGAAACAGATTTCCTACTTTCTTAGCTTTCATTACTAGTAAAATACCTTTATAGATTTTCATAACTCCACCTTGAATTACAGTTTTATATCCATTCGTATCCAATGCTCCTAAAGAAATTAGATTTTTCCTTAAGTTTGGAACATGTCTCACATCTGTTAATATTCTAGTTGTGCCATCAAACATTTGCAGTTGTATACTTCCTATCCCAACAATATTAGATGTGACATCATTACCCATGTACACGACTCCATCATTAACTGATCTATATGTCTTAAACCATTCTCTATGAATACGCATGTGGTTTGATGCACCGGAATCTAACAACCAATGTTGATCATGATTTGACATATTAACAGACAATACTTCGTCGCTCATACCTGAACCAGATGCTGAACTTGTATCTGTCGAATTTTCCTCCTTCTTCTCTGTCGAAGAATCTGCTTTAGAAGTTTGCTGCTGTCGCTTCCAGCAGTCCTTCTTCAGGTGTCCAGCTTTCCCACAATGCCATCACTTCACCTTTGTCTTCTTTCCTTTAGACTTTGAACGAGAGTCGCTATGCTTTCCCCCGGAGTGTCTCTCTCTCGAGCGACCTCTGGACATCATTACCTCTGATGTAAAGGTGTCTGCATTCGACCTCTTCCTCGTCTCCTCAGCCTCGGACAACAAGGCTCCAAGCACATCGTTCTCAAAACGGACACTTTGAGTTTTCGCCATCTTGTTTCAGCAAAAAACACAGTAATCTCCAGAACCAATTTTCAAATAAAGAATGCCCTTTTAATTAAAAAATGCCTTTAAAAAAAAAATTGCCCTTGCCTTCCTTTAAGTGCCTCTCACTGCCTTTAAAAAAAAAATTTATCCTTGACCTTTGCCTTTAATAAATAAAACACTGCCTTATTGTACAATTGCCTTTGCTGTTTTAAAAAAAAAAAATTCTGCAATTATTTGGATGAAATTATGCCCTTCATTTGACATTGACTTTGCTCCAAATAAGACCCTTCACTTTAGAAAAAATGCCTTGTTTAATAAAAACTGCCCTTCACCTTCCTTTAAGTGCCTTTCATTTGCCCTTAAAAAAAAAAATATATCGTTGACCTTTAACTTCATACCATATGCAAATGGTAATAAAATTACAAATCAATTTAAAAAAAAAAAAACACTTTTACAAAAGTGCACTTTATAAACTCCACCCTTTTTATAAAATCGATTTAAAAAATCCACCACTTAAATCGATATATTATACCATCGATTTTCTATAAGCCTTTTTTTAAAAAATAGCGATTTCACATATGTAACATATGCACTTAACATATGTAACATAATTACCATTCGATTTTATGAGGCATATAATAAAAAAACGAATGGATGCCATATAAATTTCAAAAAACGATAGCACATTCTGAAACTTCAAAAACGATGGCATAAAATCGAACTTCAAATGTGACCTTTTCACAAACAACGTTTGACTTAATTCAGAGGGCAGCGTATCACAAAATCGATTAGTTCTGGCAGTCAACACCCACGCATTCAATACCTCCATGCAAACTCAGCGATCGGTTTGAATGAACCTTTGGATAAAACGTCGAAGGCATAAAAAGAAGACCAGCATTTAAAAAACAAAGACCAGCCTCTACGATATCAACAGTCCACGGTATATAATGAACAGACAGCGGCTTACAATTTTATGCAGAAAATTTCCAACGCAGGCAGGCAGCTTCACACCCTGCGTTCTCCATTCAGGAAACGGGCCCTCACCGAGCTCGTGCTCGATTCACCAAGCGTTTAAGACTCTGATCCGAGTTCAGTTTAAGCTTTACCGCCACTCAACCGAAAAGTACCAGCACCACCGTCAACTCCAGCAAAGGTTTCAACGCTGTTTATTCAGCGCGTAGGTGTCTGTTCCACGCAGCACCAATAATCAAAACCTCCACGCACAGGTTTGGACAGTGCGCAGCACCTCCAGCAATACGCAACACGCCTTTGCGCTCCACCGAGAGCCAGATTTCAACCTTCTAACAAAAAAACATGACCGCTACTTGACAATTACAGTCAAGCTAACATTTCAACGCAGTTCAATCACGCAAGAAGGATCCACGCTGTAATACTTACAGCAATGCCACCGCACATCAGTCTACGGCTGTAACTAACACCAGCGCTGCAAAGAAATCGCTCCAGAGTCGCGAAAGCATGCGCAGCACCGCCAAGCTCACGGCTCTTGCAAATCACTGCGTCACCAAGCAACGCTCAACCAGAGACTGCCAATCCTCCGCTGCGCCAGCCTCCAACTTCCTCTGATACCAATGGTTGGAATAATCACAGCAGAATTCATTAAACAATTAACACACAACAGATTTAATCAAGCACATAAAGACACAGTGTTTTTACCGTGGTTCACCCAAACCTCCTGGGCTACGTCCACACAACAGGGCATTGGCAATCTTATTAATTCAAACAGGAGATTACAATTCTCACACACTCTCACCAAAACAAACGTATGGAGACCTGTTATATAGCACGAGAATCTAACAGCCTCATAAATCCTCTCAACTCAAATTTAGCATGCATTAACTCCCTCCCAACAAACTGGAGTTAATCTAGCAACAAATTCCTAATTTTTGTCACCTAATGAGATTTTTGCCAATTTTACTCAAAACAGAAAAATCTCAACAAAATTATCCATACTACTTTATAACTATGAAATTGGCATATAAGTTGCAGTTAACCTACACATAAAATTATACATACTACCTTAAAATTATCCATACTACCTTGTAACTTTAAATGGGATAGGATCTCTATTGCATGAAACTAGCATATAAGTTGCACCTAGCCTACCCATAAACTCAAGAAAAATTGATTTGGTATCATATGTTAAGAGAAAAAAATTTTAAGTCATAATTTTTTTAAAAATATGTGTATATGAAATCATATTGGATAGCATCAATTAGAAGAGAAATGTGATTTCTAAAGTATAATTCAGACTAAAAAATTATCAAAGTAATGTGATTTAGTAATTCATTGGGAAGATTTGTTATTATACTTTGTATCCAAGATAATTTTGTATTTACACATTTTTGGATAATAATATTTTACTTATAAAATTATTAAATTTATTGCATAAAATCAATTTTTAGTAATTCATAAGTATGTTGTGATGATTTGCCCTTGTATCCATGATGATTTTGTATTTACACATTTTTTAATAAGAGCTTTTTACTTATAAAATTATTGGATTTTATAAAAAGAAATCAATAGCGTGCATAACGATATTTATAAACCATAAGTGATTTATAAAACATTATTTACACTAAAATTTTATTAATTTATGAATTTTACTTTGAAATTTAATAATATTATATTTTTATATCTTATTGTATTTACAAATTACATGTATACCCATGGATAATAATAAGTTAAAAATAGGTAAATAATATATATATATATAATTTATTAAATATAATAAGAATATTTTATATAACTTTTAATAATTTCTATATTTTTATTATGTTTAAAGATTTATTAAAATAAAGTATTTATATATAATTTATATCTTGTTACCCTAAAGGATGTTGGCACCTCAAGAGATCTAATATCATGGGTGAATATCATATCGTTGTTTTTATTTTTTTTTAATTATTTTTCTTTACCTAACATAAGAAGACAAGAAAGAACATTACAACATATCTTCCATATTGAACTACAAAACATCTCTCAATATTATATATAGAGATCTAATACCATGGGTGAATATCATATCGTTGTTTTTATTTTTATTTTTATTTTTTTTAATTATTTTTCTTTACCTAACATAAGAAGACAAGAAATAACATTACAACATATCTTCCATATTGAACTACATAACACCTCTCAATACTCAATATGGAAGATATGTTGTAATGTTATTTCTTGTCTTCTTATGTTAGGTAAAGAAAAATAATTAAAAAAATAAGAATAAAAATAAAAACAATGATATGATATTCACCCATGGTATTAGATCTCTTGAGGTGCCAATGTCCTTTAGAGTGACAAGATATTGATCTCTCTCGACATTTGGTAGATCCATAATTAAGATGAATCTAGGCTTTACATAACTTAACAAGACAAGACATTACAACATCTCTTCCATACTACGTTGGAGAGTACCTCTTGGCACAATTAAAAAAATATCAATATTTAATTTATATAAATGCTTTGTTTTGGTGAATCTTAATCATGGTTGAAAATCGAGAAAATTTTCAAGTTACATAGAATATTTTAATTTTAATTATATTAAATAATAATTATTATTAATAAATCTTCCGAGAAATCACATAGGAAATTATAGATATGGATCACAAAAGTTTACACTCTCATGATAATTATTATAATTTTATATAAAATTCACAAATTATAAATTTCATTTCCTAATTCACAAATATTTCAGATTTTTTTTATAATTAGTCAATAAAATAACAAATATAATTATTAAATTATAAATTTTATACTTTCAATTTGTTAATACTTACATACTTAGGAAGGAAGTAGTCTAACTTATAGGCGAAATAGAGTTTTTCATCAGAATCCGGTAAAACAATTTCAAGAAAGAATGTGATTTTTAATTTATTATTATTTTTTTTAATGTTTAAAATGCATTTTTGCATGCATAAATAGATTCAACACCCTGAAAACCCTGGGGCACTCGAATTCTACAAATTAAACAACTTAAACTCAAATTTAAAAAAATCTTTGTTCGATTTTTGTTAAAATCAACTAGAAAAATGTCGTGAAAAATGTCATTTCGTCTATAAGTTAAACTAGACCCTTAAAAAGTACTTTGGAGCTTTCGTTCAAAATTCCAAGAAAAGAAAAAAAACTGTAACTTAATTTTAACCTTAGATAAGAATGATATCACTTATAATTAACCAATTTGATGAAAGAAAAAAACATGTTTTCCCTATCTCACTATAAAAATATTATTACCTATAAAAGACCAAACCAAGGTTATAATTTTATTGCAACTTTAAATAAGAATGACATCACCAATAACTAACTAGTTTAGATTTATTTTAACTCTGAATCTATTAAGCACTGAGAGGGATCAAATAAAGTAGAATTTATGTTCAGTATGTCCATGGATACAAATATATAGCACAATTCCAACTTAGGCATATTACCACCATATATGGTATGAGATTTGATCCCTCTCGACACTTAGTAGATGCAAAATTAAGATGGATATAGGAGGTCTAATTATAATTATAATTATTAATTTTATGTTTTTATTACGTTTATTTTTGTTAGGCATTGTGAGTCTTGACATGACTAGGATGTCTAACTTGTGGCTTAAGTAGCCACAACCTAGGGGCATCTAAGCCGTTGAAATCACTCGAGGATTGCATCTAACCCGAGCCACGCCAACCCTTAGCATGACTGGATTTTTGCCCATGAGATTTTGAATTGGTGACCTTTTCACCGTAAAGTACCTCAACAAAACACCATGTCACCATTTATTCTATGTCGCTCGACATTTTATTTTATTTTTATATAATTTGACCAAGTCAAAATGTTTTATTAATAATTATAATTAATAATTTATTTTTATTTTATTTTATATTGAGCAAATCAAATGTTGCACATTACAACATTTCTCCACAATGCTCTGTCAAAACAACTATTCAAAATATTTTATAGATAATTATAATTATTATTTATTTTTTCTAAATTTTATTTTATTTTTAAACTTATTTATTTTGATAAGTCTAAAATTAAACATTATAATATCTCTACCATATTAAACTATAAACTAGAGAAAATTTTATTTAAAAAAATATATATATATAGACCATACATGTTACTTTCAAGGAGATTTAGTCTAGTAGTTCCCCTAGCGTCAAAGATATTCCATATCTTAAAGAAGAGCATTATAATCAATACTTGAATAGACTTTGGATGCTTTTGGTATGGAAGAGGGTCAACAACTCTTCGGCATTTAAATAATCTTTACGGATTTTTTCATTCGCAACGAGACGACAATTTCTTTTCCCGAACTTTTAATATTGGACGACGAGAAAGTGAGCATTTTTAGCCATCAACTAAGGAATCCATTTTTTTGTCCCCATCTTTTAAAGTTGAAATGAGGTCACCGAACATTTATTAGTGTTAAAGTTGAAATGGGATCACAAAACATTTATTAGTGTAAAGTTACAAGTTACGTCCCAACCCTTAGTTGAGTTTGTTAGTGTTAAAGTTACAAGTTACATCCCAACCCTTAGTTGAGTTAAAATGCGAGGTTGTGGCAAGAAAATATGTGGTTAAAGATTTATGGATTTATCCAATAAGATAATAGGGATTAAGTTATAGTTAATGGGTATATGATTTTTTTTGTTTGTGGAATAATTATTTTTGTAAATTTTATTATTTTTTATTTTGCGACCTCTCGCAATGAAACATACTTTTAATCTTCAAGCCAAATATATTTTTAAACTTCAAATTTTCACTTCAGCTCCCGTCATGAATAGAGATAACTAAAATCATTCCAACCTCTAACTAAACCCACTTTACTTTAGATGGTTCGGTTGAATCTCCCTAACCAAGCTCATAAATAATCATCTTTGAAATGACTCTACTTGGCCAAACATGTCGACCAAGTTTCCCTTTGATATTCCTAAAACTGTTTTAGGTTGGTGCTAGAGAGGACCCCTCCAATCATATAATGACGTTTCACCATTGACGCTTATCACATGGTATCATGGATGACTTGATTAGGCTTAGGTTGTTCCAACACACCCTCATAGGTGTGGTCGCAAGCCTAATCAAATTATATATTCATTTAATTAGTAAGATACATGTTTTTAATCATCAAACCTAATTAACTATATTTTAAGTAAGATTTTCTTTAGAGTTAGTTTTGTACAACAACAAAGTTGGAAATCATTACAACAATATACTCAATATCAATAGGACCTCATGTTAATATGGTTTCATTTAGTTATCACACATACACACACACATATAATTTATAAATAAAATTATATATTTCTTGTAATCAAACATTTCACCATCTGATTCATAAATAAAATTAAAGAAATTAAATATAAATTAAAAAAATAACACTCATTCTTCTTAACCCCCCCTCCCCCCAACACACATATATAATCAATTTGTGATTTTGATATTATAGTCTAACTAATATGGAAGATGATGTACTTAGGCAAAAATATGACAAGGATAAATGTACATAAAAACACAATGTGAGAGGCGTGGTAAATTATATTTAACTTCACTTTGAAGTTTTGCATTTAAGTTTAATTTCAAAGAAGTATAAATAAATGAATAAGTTAAGTAGGCTTGATTGAGGGGAAAACTCCATAGTTAAGCGCGCTTGAGCTAGAGGCGATCTGGGATGGGTGACTTCCCGGGGAGTCCTGCTTATCGGGTGTAAACCCCGGAAGTGATGATTGACGCTATGTGATTCATTTCACTAGTTTCAATCTCACTTCTTGACCCCTGTGAGCATCACCCGATGCAATGAGTGCTAAGTGGACTATTCAAAAATCATGAGAAATTAGTCAGTTACGACTACCTCTCATGGAAATGGTCATAGATGAATGACTTACTTATCGCAGTTGAATTCCAAAAATTGATATCTAAGATTTATTTTATTGTAAATTTTGAATTTGATAAAAGAGTTAGTTTTTTTTAATATATTAAATAAAATTATATTAATTTAATCAAATGTATGTAAAATTAGTATAATTTTTTTTCTTCAAGTATATAGAAGGATTTTTATTTTTATTTTTATTTTATTTATTTATTTTTTTTTTTTTAAATTATGGTTTGACATTTAGATATTTTGGGTTTTTTTAACATATTTCATGGTCAATTTTACTTGAAATCCAATTAGGGTTTGTTGGAATCTTATGATAGAGTTATGTAATCTGCATAATTTAAGTGTTCAAAATTTTTAGGGGGTTATGCATCAATGCCACATTTTAAATAATGGAAAATCACAAATTTCAAAGAAAAAGGCTAAAATGTAATAGTTAGACCAAGTCTTGCTTAAAGTGTAAAATTTTAATCATTTAATTCCATGTCATGTATTAATTCCTTCATATTAAAATGATTAATATCTTAAGAAATTTGATATGTCTTGATGCTTAATAAATCCGAGTTTAAGATGGATATATGTTGGTTTACGCTTTCATATATATATATATATATATATATATATATATATGAAAGCGTAAACCGACATATATCAAGAAACAATACACTGTACACGGGGAGAGATATTGTTGATCAATGGTTTTCATTGATGTCAACCCAAGCAGCACTAGGGGCTAACCCAATACTGCATGGGAATTTTGACCTACCAAATTACTATATTCTGGGTCAAGAATGCTTTTGATGGTTTCTACTTGTCAAGATGTTTCTGTCGATATATGACACACCACGTAATTCTTCACGGTTTGAGAGATATTCATGTTTGAAGTTTGTAACCCAAGTTAGTGGGCTAAAACCCCATGGGGTTGTGGGCATGGGTCATTGAAAAGTCAATAATTAATAATTTGTAAGCTCCTAAAATCCCTCCCACTTTCACTTGTTGAAGCCCCTCTCAACCTAAGCATATATATAAATTGTGATCCTCATATCCTCCTTATGTAGGGATTTCGCTATCTGGAACAGGTCATCGTGGCATTTTCGCTCTAACTTTTTTTCTACGAAGGTTCAGAAGTTGAAATTTTTATGAGGTGAAGCCGAAATCCTGAGGAAGCACTTGTAAAAATTTTAGATCAAGGTGCACAAAATTTTCGGAGATACGATCTGTGGAAGTCAATGTTTTTGCAGGCTCCTGAAATTCATCTCAAAGAAGTGACCTTGGGAAAATCATCATAAATATCTCTCTAAGTATCGGATTGGAATTCTATAAAAAGTGGTAGATAGTGCATGGGCTGTAGTTTTCGTTGTATCAATTTCAAAGTCTAATGAAGAAACAATGACACGTGGCACGTCATACAAGTTCTCTCTACTAAAACAATCCATAATTAGGGCATTGTGAGAGATTGGGCATAACTCTCTCTTGAAGAATCCAAATTGGGTCAGACCCATGGCATTGGAAAGAAGACTCAGAGGACTACTACAGGGCCAAAAATCACATATTGGGGATCTGAAATAACAAAGATACACCAGATTCAATATCGAGCTCCTAGAAGGCAAGAAAAAGCTAGATCATGTGTTGTCAAGGGCTGCAAAGGACCATAATTTCTAGGGAAGCAAAGCAAATCAAGGTGCAGCAGAGGGTAGCATGATAAGAGCAACAACCAAGGTGCAGAACAACAGCAAGAAGTTCAGCGCATGAAGTCTTCAAGTGGGCAGCACTGCATACAGTCATTGTAAAGGTATCATTGTACTAAGTCATTGTAAATGCATCAATGTAAAAATTGTACAAGTGTCTATCTGCCAAGAGTTGAAGAGGCATTGTTGGGAGGTCTTGGATCATCATTAGGTGGTTGTGTCATAGTTGGGGTTATGGTCTAGTCTGTCTTCTTCTTCTACATCATTCTATATCATTGTAAAGTGGACCATTTTCCCTGGTACGGGAGTCCATTCTTGTTTTATTCCTCTATAGGGTGGTAGGGTGGTGCTAGGGTGAGTTGTAGCTCATTGGGTGTTGGGACATCCGTTCAGTTGACTACTGAAGAATCTCGCGCATTGGAACGTCCATCCAGTGGGAGCTGGATAAGAATACTTTTCTAGATTCTAGGAAGTTGGAGCTTTATTTTCAATTGGAGTTGAATATTAAAGAATGATTAGAAATGGGTTTCCACCTTAAAAACTGTGTGCATTTGTGTTCCTTTTGTTTAGTGCTATCATTGTACAAACACTGATAACAATTGAAGATTAACTAATGCTCTAATTGAAAGGAATACTGATTCACCCCCCCCTCCCGCCCTCTCAGTATTTCCAACAGATACATCCATGCAAGAAACTCCACACGGGGACAACACGGGGACCTTAACTACACTACACACAGGAGCTTTACAGTTTGTGAACCCGGGCGATCCTGCCTACTACTTTTCCTCTTGCCTACTACTTGTCCTCCTGCCTACTTGTTCTTCTACCTACTTTCCTCTTGCTGAAGTCATCAAGTCAAGTTACTGAAGCAATACTCTTGCTTGAATACTTCTTTCTTGCAACCTAAGTGTTATAAGTTTTAAGGAGTTATAATTAATTTCTATTGAGAAGTGAAAGCCATGTGTGATAAGGAAGCTCTACTGCCGAGCCTATTAGAATATTGGCCCAATCCTCCATATACCTATTAGAAGCCCGATCCATATACTAAGCTAGATCTCATATAAGGGGAAGCTCTACTGAACTGAGCCTATTAGAAGCTTGATCCTCCATATATGAAGACGAAGAGAGATCTCAGATCTTGTCTTTGATTGAGTGAGCCTATTTCTTGATTGAGTAAGCCTATTCTCTCTCAACCTGATATATATATATATATATATGTTATGATAGATATATGTATGTACATGATTATTTATTTTTTGCTGTCATATCATGTTATGGGAAAATATCTATTCCATACTAGGCTATAAAGCACAGTGCTACTTTCGATCCAATCAATTATGAATAAAGTCCCAACTTTTCTGTTCATTGTCAACAAGATTGTCTATTAGAAAAATTTACTTATGAATAAAGTCCCAACTTTTCTTTTCATTCTTAATAAGATTGTTTATTAGAGAAATTTTGAAGTCTAAAATAGCATTATAGGGAAGGTAATAAAATAATAGGTAAAAGAAGAAATCAAGAGTTATAAAATTTTAAAGGAAAAAAAATAAAACTTTTTTCTTTCCTCGAATTGTATTTTTGGCTTATATATATATATATATATATATATTTTTTTTTTCAAATGTCAACACTTGTTGGATGTGGAATTAAATTACACATGCAATGCATACTCACATTCAAGTAGCTCACATCGGAAAAATTGAAAATACACGGAAAAAATATATTTCTTGGGCTATTAAAAAATAATAAAACAAAGACTATGGATTTTGAAAGGATTTTTGTTTGTTTGTTTGTTTAACTTTTGAATAATCTCTATTTGTTTACTCAAATGTCAAGTGCAAATATTCATTGAATAACAAATTAAATTTTACATATAACGAGTTCCCATTTTGCATACTTATAAGTAGACTCATATTGAAAAAAAATTGAAAACACTTAAAAAAACATGTTTCTTTTGATGCGAGTTTACTAAAAAAAATATCCATAGTTGGCACTTGTTGGATGTATAATTCAATTTTGCATCAACTAAGTATTTACCCTTGACATTTGAGTAAATCTATAAAGAAATAATCCAAATTACAATTAAAAAATGTAGTTTTTGTCTATTCCCTTTAAAAATATTTACCCATACAAATGACTTCATTATTTTAAATCTTATTAAATTTTTAAAATTTATTTGTTCAATATATTTTTTATTTTATTAAATCAATTCAACTAAAAAATAAATTAATAATAAAAATTAATTAAAATTTACAAGCAAGTTACTTTTTACCATTCATATTGTAAGTTATTTATTTTTTTAATTGTATATCCATAATCATTCCTCTTGGCCCATATCTTTTAGTCTCATTTGTTAATCGCAAACCTTAGTGAAATGATATACATATAAACATTAATAGAATAGATAACATCAATTCCATAATAATTGGCGAGATTTATTTTAAATTCACATCTACCAGGTGCCTAGAGAGATCAAGTCCGAAGTTAAGATGGATCTAAGCCGGTACTTCTCCATTCCATAATGAATTTCCTCAAGCCTTAAAATAGGCTTCATCGTAATAAATGCTATGGACAAATACCATAGGCTATGCAATACCATGGGCTTGTAAGCCACCATTAGTAAACTCATCAAATTACTAACTCAAACTTATATATAATTATTATTTTTTAATTTTAATTTTACTTTAAATAATTTAACTAGTCACCATAATATAACATAACATTACATTAGATAACACATTACATAACATTTTACAACATCACTATCATACTAGATTGTAGAGAACCTCTCGTTGCAATAATGTCACATAATATATGGGTACCATATTTTGGAAAACATGGTGGTTGTAGGAATTAACAAGGCATCTATTTGCCATGGATTTTGAGGTAACTTTCAACAAAAGGAGATGGCACATAAAAGATACATATGAGATGTTATAAAAGTCATGAATGGTTAATGAGCAACAAACATGTTGGTAACATTTATCAAGGTTGTCGTTTGTTTGATTTATGTTTTGGAGGTTTTTTAGTATATTTTTTAGTCGAAATTGCTTGAAATCTAGTAGGGATTTCTTGGAATTACAAATTTAAATTATGAATTCTCTACAATTCGAGTCTTTTTAAGAGATTTTTAAAGTGTAGAATCTCTTTACACATTAAAAAACACATTTTAAACAACAAAAACTCACAATTTGACAAACATTTTTTTTACCCAAAATTCAACCATAAAATAATTTTAAACAACAAAAACTCATAATTTGACCAACATTTTTCTAACAAGATTTCAACCATAAAATAATTCAATAACTCCATTATTTATTTATTTATTTTATTTTTATTTTTATTTTTATAATAAAATTAATAAAAATTAAAATTTTTACTCTATTCAAAACGAAAAATCATAAGTTATAATATAAAAAATAAAATGGTTGAAAAAGGAGATGGTTAACGCACCGAGGGGAGATACTCCAAAACCATGGTTATACTAAAATGAGTACAAAAAGTAACACAATTATAATGTCGTTTAAAAATGGGATAGCTAACATGGGGATATCCTACAAAAGCCATGTCTAACTATTAAGCAACAAATACATTGAGAACCCCTATTAAACTTATTTCCATTTCATTTTTCAAAAGTTTTGTAATTTTTTATTTATTTTTTTGAATTTGCAGTTTGTATTTTAACGGGGTAATGTGTAGTTTATATTAAAACTTTGAGAAGTGTATATTAAAATTGTGTAGAGTTTATAGTAATAGTTTTGGTTGTTTAGAGGAATTGGTAACTTTGTTAATCTCATACTCGCAAGTGTCTACTTTAATGGTTATCATTAATAGTGTATTTATGTCTTTTCTATACATATAAGGGAATTGGGTTTTTAATACCCAACTTTCTTGCACATATTATTTTATTTACATAGCCATTATCAATTGAGTTGTAAGTCTTTAAAATTATTTAAAATGACAATTAATTTACCATATCAACTTTTTATACATTTATTTCATAAATACCATTAAAATATCAACTTTTTATATATCTATTTCATAAATACCACTAAAATACAGTGACATCATATCCTACAAAATTACAATTTTAAATTAATAAATTTAATATTTTAACATAAAAATATTATTATAAATCTTTGATATTTTTTATTTATTAATTATATATATATATATTGAATTAGATAATTTTATTAACAACGAAGGCGAATAATTACATCATGGCGAGTTGGTGTGAGCGACATGCATTAGCAGCCAAACTCTGAAAGATTTAATCGTGGTAGGACTTTGGAGTTGCTGGTAATGTGGTTGCACAAAATTTTACAAATGGAGACAGAAAAAAGTTCCCCAAAGTGTTGTGTAAGCAGGGTTTTACATTGGGGCATATTGCGGTAACAAAAGGAGCTGCGTAGAAGCTTGTTGCTGGGGACTTGGCTGGTCGAGGAGGAACAGAGGGCTCTCGAGAGCCGAAAACACATAAATAGAGTAGGAGGAAGATGGTACCAAAGATGAAGCCCAAACCAAAAAGAGAAACTTGAAAGTGTCACTGGTTACGACGTTTCCTTTGCCGAGTTAGCTTCCAGGGTGATTGGCTGCTCTGGGGTGCTACCTTTGATGGTGGCATCTTGGACTGGTTTACTGGTGGTAGCTCCCCGAGCTTCTCCTTTGACAATGGGCGAAGCCTCAACACTAGCCATCCTCTTCTTTATCAGCGCGTAGTGAGGGGGGTCTCTGGTAACGAAGTGATGACGGTGAACAACTCCCACGTAAAGCATGAACTTCTCGGTGAGAGCATCAAGCTTCTTTTCCAAAATGTTGTTGTGATCTTGGTGGGCTTGCATGGTAAGAGCTAACATAGTTTTGGTCTGCCAATGCAATTCGATTGCCCTACTGAACAAGTTCTCCCCAGCCCTCGTCAAGCCGGGGTCAGGAATCCAGTTGAAGTCTTCATCAACTTCCTCAGTAACAATGCACTGGCAGACCAACCTGGCTTGGTTTTCCAACTCAGCGACCTTGTGATGGGTGTCTGGATTAACCACTACCTCATAGTTCTTGGCAGCTTGCCGCATCGCGCACTTCGCCTTGGTGGTGGGAGTCATGCTTGGAGAAGCCCAGCGTGAGGCATGAGCCCCCCGGTCACAACGACGACCACTACTTCTACCTCGCTGAGCGGAGGAATTGGCACGTCGAGTGGACATATTTGTGTAGGAGTTGGGGTTGCAGGGTGTTCAGGGATAGTGAGGGCGATGACCGAAAGGGAGAGTGGCGAAGGGGCAGAGCACAGAGAGGATCACAGGATGAACACCGAAGTCGAACACAGAGAATGGATAGAGGGTTGGGTATTCATAGGCGTAGGAAGGAGGGTACGAGTGAGAGGACAAGGGGTGGGGATTAATGAGCGCTCGAGCAAGGTGCAGGGGGTAGTTAAAATTGCAGGGGCTCCCGAACGCGGATAGGCCTTTCAAGCGGCTCGACATAATTTGCCATGAGGTCCTTGTAATTCCTTTGCAGTGATCACACAAAGTGGAGGCTGGGATCATGATTAGAGTTTGGAGGTGGTGTGTTGTTCACCTGAACCCTGTCAGGTCTGTCCGGGAGGTCTTGTCTCATGATAATAGCGCACTCTGCCTTAAACGTCCCCTCACTGAGCTCGTCCTAGGCCGTCGAGAGGAGCCTTTGGGAGCTCTCCACACTTGTGTTGGCCAGCGTGTTAGCCAACTAGTTGCCAGTTTGCCTGAGAGCATGGAAGGTGATTCCCTTGGAGTGATTAATGTGAGTCTGAATCCTGTGGAAGATTTTGCAAAGCCTCCAACTGTCGGAAATGTTTTCCCATGCTGAATTTTTCTACAAACTTGAGTAGCGATAAATATAAATATTTTTAATTAGCAAAATTTATAATTTTTAACCATTTAAATTTATTTTTTAATAAATTTTATTCAATTTCAATTAAATTTAAAAAATATATTCGGCCTGAAATAAATGTTCAAGTTGTTCCATGTTACTCCACGTGAACGAGCGAAAAAATATTTGCTCTTAAAATGTGACCCCCCTTCATTTTAGGCTTTATTTTGCACGTGCGCTAGGCCGAAGCCAACACCCTTTCACGATCGATCCGGAAAAGTGGACGAAGTATTCTCGAATCTCGTCCCGTCGGCCCTGTGAGCAGAGATGTGGCCATTCAAATTTCCGCCACGTCGCATAACGAAATCTTTCCATCCGTGTGTTTTCCTTAAACGAAAAGGGTACACGAATCCGTGGGATTCTTCTTACATGCTGGTCTATTGAAAGCCTGAGGTGGACCGTCTGCTCTCTCTGGTTCTGGCAGTAGCTGTTACTTCTACCAATGGCGAGCGAAGGATTCGAACCCTCGCCTTTCACCCGCATCCGCAAGGTAACCTTGAGTTTCAGGCTTCCATACTTCACGCAATGGGGCCAGAATTTGATGATCTGCGGGTCAGATCCCGCGCTGGGAGCGTGGAAAACGCAGGGACTGCGAATGACGCCTCGGCTTCAGGCCGCGGACTTTCTTGTTTGGCACGCAACCCTCACCGTCCCTCACGATTTCTCTTGCAATTACAGCTATTATGTCATCGACGACCAGAAAAATGTTCTCAGATCGGAATCCGGCAAGCGCCACGTCTTTGTCCTCCCCCACGGCCTCCCCGACGGAGCCTCTGTCGAAATTTACGATCTCTGGCAGGTATCATTATTATTTCTACCTTTCGATCTTTTGTAGAATTGGAAAATAATATCCCTAACTTTGTTGCCAGGTTACTCACCTTAAATTCGATTAATTGACAAATTGGTTCATCAATGTTTCAAAAATAGGGTTAATAAATTGGATATATTAACTCTGTGGGTTATCTCAATATTGTAATGCTTTGTAATAATAATAATTACCACTATATATCATGTGATATTTACAGAAAGTTGGTCCCCCAATTTCCAAATCTCAATGCAGGTGACTGCAATCTTCATATTTGAGTGGTGTGTGTATTTTGCCAAATTCACTTTGGAGTTGCACCTGGTCTCATAAAACAGTTTTTCCTTTCTTTTTTTATAATTAAATTATATATTATCATACGACATTTCCATAAGTTTGCCCTGACACAATGTCAGACTATCAATTTAGGTACTTATAACATTCAAAGTTTGCCCTGACACAATGTCAGACTATCAATTTAGGTACTTGTAACATTCAAATTGGAGTGGGTATCATCTATTGGGCACACCTCGGTCTGGAGTCAAGGCATGAAAATTTAAGTGAACAGAAATCGGAATTCGCCCAAGCTTATGAAGCTCGTAACTTTAAAAATTAATTAATAATTTTATGAATCTGGAGTCTACAACGTGCAGTATGACACATGAACTGTCAAACCATCATATCGTTGGTTTGTAACTTGTAAGTTGTTTAAAGTTTTGGACGCATATCAATTAACAATATGCAATATTTAAGATATTTTGACACGTGAACTATCAAACCATCATATCGTTGGTTCGTAACTTGTAAGTTGTTTAAAGTTTTGGACGCATATCAATTAACAATATGCCATATTTAAGATTTTTTGACTTCGTAATTGTACTGTGTACATTGCACTTGCTTATTTATAAAGTTGACATTTATGCAATAAACTAGTCTTACACTGCTTGCTTATTTCTAAAAGTTGATATTTATGAAACAAGCTAGTTCTTCACAGTATAATTACAAATTCAAAATATCTGAAATATGGCATATTATTAATTGAGATGCACAACGTCCAAAACTTTAAACAACTTACAAGTTACGAACTAACAGCATGATGGCTTGATAGTTTGTGTGATATGTATGTGTATATGATGGCTTGATAATTTGTTCATCCCTTGAACAATCTAGCTGTTTTGGATTGCCCTTTGTCCATGCCCTTGTTCCACTATATTGGAAACTTGTGCAACATAGGTTGCAAGGCATAAGACCGGAACCCCAAAGTTGTGAGATTGTGGGAAAGACCAGCAATTGTGGATCTAGAGTCCCAAGTTGCAGAGCTAATCAAGATTGCAATCCAAAGTTGCAAAAGAGCAGACCCGTGACTCATGTGTTGGGGAAAAGATCACGTTGTAGGAATTAGAGATTGTGCAACTCAACATTTTGAGGTCCTAAGACCCTTAACAACTCCTTATAGAAAGGACAATTTTGCAAGAATATTAGGGCTGCAAGAACACACAATATGCTGAAAAGTAGCGAAGGAATGGATTCCTTGATTTGTGCCTTAATTCAAGGAATCGATTTAGTGATCTTCTTAATCATGCACGAGTTCTGGTGATGAGGACGAGTTCAAGAAATAGTTTGACTAGTGCGAGTTTGTGGAGGATCGAGTTATTTTTCCTCTAGTGTGAGTTAAATTGGGAACTGAATGTTCAAGTGGAGTTAGCCTCTTAAATTTTAAGAGGATCCAATTAACTAGTTGTGTTGACTTTTGTTAACTAGAAAAGCTCCAGTTCAACTTCCTAATTTAGAAACCCACTAACAATAGCCAAATCGAAGTGCTTATAAGGAAATCAAAGGCACACCTTCTATTTTGTTATTCTTGAGCACGAGTTTGTGAGCAAGAGAGCTTGTGGAGGAATGAGCCAACGTTTCCTTGTGCAAATTATTGTGGAGGGAAATTTCTTCTTGGAGTGCACATAGAAATAGGGAAACTCCCTATTTAATAGGAGCTTAGCCAATGCTAGGAAATAGGAGGTTATTTCCTAAGGATTTGCACTAGGAATTTAGAGCCTCTAGTGCGCATAGAAGGAGGAAGCAGATTAACGATCAAGCAAGGGTTTCAGGCCTAGGATAGGCTGGAGAATTGTTGTATTTTCAGATTGAAACAAGCTTGTATTTGTATCAGATCTATTGCTGATTTTTCCTCAATAAAATTCTAAAGCAAGCGAGGATTTCCCTTGTTGGGTTCCCTAGAAAATTATTGTGTTCTATTGTGTGATTTTGTGCAATTATTTTTGTTCTATTTCGTTGCTATTTGGTAGGGAAATTTTGTCTATGTCAAAAGAAAAATTGTTTTCAGATTGTTCATATTAGTAGATCAGAATTTCCTAGATTTTCTACATGGTATTAGAGCTATGAACAAGAATCGATCAACACATAGTCTTCAAGATGACAACTCACAAAAGATTATGATTGCGAGAGCAGGATAAACTGGATGGCTCTTCAACTTTTGGTGTTTGGAAGGTCCAAATATTGTTCTTGTTGGAAGAGTTTGGGCTGAAGAAATTCACTAAGAAAGGTGTTGTAGAATCTTCAGATCTAGACGAGTTGAGGCTCTTCCAAAGGCAGATTGCCAAGTGTTGAACATTGGGTTCAACGCTCCCTGTGTGTTTCGTGACATGGACTAACCGCCTCTCGTGGATCTTAACTCTGGCGATTGTAGCGGAGACTAACGCCTGTGGGTTTTGGTCTAACGACAATCGTGATTCCAACAATTGGTATCAGAGCAACAGGTCTCGAGTTTGGAACTCACCTAGCTTGCGTTGGGTGGGGGGAGATTGTTGGACATTGGGTTCAACTATCCCCGTGTGTTTTGTGACATGGACTAACCGCCTCTCGTGGATCTTAACTCTGGTGATTGTAGCTGAGACTAACGCCTGCGGGTTTTGGTCTAACGACAATCGTGATTCCAACACCAAGACCAAGTGGATGATCCTGGATGCACTTCGGGCTCATGTAGTCCTCATGTTGCAGTAAAGATACAGTTAAGGACATGTGGGATGCCTTAGTCAAGCTCTACCAAAATTCTTCCGAGAACCGAAAGATGGTCCTCAAAGAGAAGCTAAGGATAATCAAGATGCAGAAGGGTGAGTGCGTAATTGCCTATCTCACCAGAATTCAGGAAGTTTTTATGAGCTAGCAGCTGTTGGAGAGCAACCCATGGACATAGAGCTAGCGCGTGTGGCTTTGAATGGGTTTACCAAGCAAGCTAGCTCAAAGTGTGTCTTTGATCTCCTGTTTAGGGCAGCCTCCCTGTTGAGGGTCCGGTGGGCCTTGACATGCTGTCGGGGTCTGCGAGGCTGTTTAGCTGCGGGGCTATTTAGCTGCCGTCCTCGAGATGCTCCGGTGGGCTATTGAGCTCACCCTTAACACCCTGGGATGCCGCCCTCACTAACAGTTCGAGCTTTTGGTGTAGTGGTTGGATCAACGTGGGGTCTTAAGGCCCACCGGAGCATCTCGGGACGGGGACCCTCGCGCAGTCCCCCAATTACATAGACCCCGGCAGCGTGTCAAGGCCCACCTGATCCTCAACAGGGAGGCTGCCCTAAACAGGGATATTACAATTTTCCTAAGTTCTTGTGGGCAGAGGCATGCAACATTGCAGTATTTATGCAAAATAGGAGTCCACACAAGGTGCTTGGATGAGTCACTCCAGAGGAGGCTTTCACAGGGAAGAAGCTTGGTGTTTCCCACTTCTGGATCTTTGGCACAAAGGTCTACTGTCATGTGTCCAAAGATAACAGGAAGAAGTTGGATGCCACAACAAAGAAGGGTATCTTTGTGGGGTATAGTGAGACATCTTAGGCGTACAGGGTGTATCTTCCGGGACTAAGGAAGACAGTTCTCAGGCGAGATGTGAGATTCCAGGAGGATCAGGCTCTGAGAGTTTCCTTAGAGCGTGAGTAGATTGCAGTACCTAAGGAGGAGCTACTTGCTCCCAAATAGGAGTCACAACGAACACCTCAGATTTAGTCATAGCCATAGTTTAGTGGCAAGAGGGTAGCGCATCAGGATGAGGAGGACAAGCCAGGCCAAGATCAAACAGATCAGCAAGAACCACCCACCACAGGGAGGAAGAAGGCCAAGTGGGCCGAGAGGTTGATCCCGGAGGCTCAGGAGCAAGTTGAGGTTCCTAGCACCATGTTTAGGTAGAGTAAACAACCACAAAGGTACACAGATTATATGACACCGATGACAGAGTTGGTGGACATTGGGCCTTCTTCTTATAAGGAGGCAACTTCTCAACAGGTTTGGCAAGATGCCATGGTGGAGGATTTTCCTCTATCATGAAGAATGATGTTTGGAAGGTTCTTCCACGACTTGAGGGGAAATGAGTTTTTGGATCTAGATGGGTGTACAAGTTGAAGCATGGATTAGATGGGAGCATAGAGATGTTCAAGGCCAAGTTTGTGGCCAAGGGCTTCTCACATATTGAGGGCATAGACAATGAGACTTTTGCCCCAGTAGCATGGTATTCATCCATCAAGACTATTTTGGTACTTGCAACACAGATGGGTTGGAAGATCCACCAGATGGATGTGAAGACAACATTCTTTAATGGAGTGGTTGAAGAGCAGCTAGAGGGGTTCGAGTAGTTCAATAGAGACACACATGTGTTCAGGCCGAAGAGAGCTCTTTATGGGCTCAATCAGGCTCCGAGAGCATGGTACACTTGGATTGACAACTACCTTTGAGGATTGGGCTTCTCTAAGAGTGAGTCAGATGCCAACCTGTACTACATCATGGTTGGAGGGCTTCTGCTCATTCTAGTTCTCTATGTCGATGTCCTTATATTGACTGGAGATGAGAACTTGATCCGGGATTGCAAGGAGGAGCTTCCAAGGGAGTTTGAGATGAAGGATATGGGGCTTATGCACTATTTCCCTGGCTTGGAGGTTTGGTAGGGTGATGGTGAGATCTTCGTGGGATAGGGCAAGTACACAACAAAGATTCTCTGATGATTTCATATGTCGGATTGCAGGCCCATGGCCACACCTCTAGTCACAAACTGGAGGAAGGTGGAAGTTGGTAGAGGAGAGCGAGTGGATCCTACACTATATAGGCAACTCATTGGGCCGTTGATGTACTTGGTCAACACATGACCTAATATTTGTTTTGCAGTCAACCAATTGAGTCAGTTCATGGTGGAACCTACCAGAGTGCATTGGGTTCTTGCAAAGCATGTGTTGAGATATCTTAGAGGTACAACAAACTATGGATCGTGGTATCGAGAAGTTGATGGAGTGAGGCTTGAGGGCTTCACAAATGCAGATTGGGCAGGAAGCTTCACAGACAGGAAGAGTACTTCAGGTGGCATCTTCAGCATTGGGTCAACAATAGTTTCTTAGTACAACAAGAAGTAGAGATCAATTGCACTTAGTTCAGCAGAGGCCGAGTACATGGCTGCTAGTCAGGCAACTTGCGAGGCTATTTGGATAAGGAAGTTACTTGTGGGACTTTTCTGATAGAGGATGGAGCCTACCATGATATGTTGTGATAAGCAGAGTTGCATTAAACTCTTTGAGAATCCAGTGTTTCATGATTTCTCAAAGCATTTCGAGATTCAGTATCGCCATCTTACATATTGTGTGCAAAAGGGGATAGTCAAGATATCGTACATTCCAGCAGGGGAGCAGACAACAAACATCTTGACCAAGGCATTGGCAAGAAACAATTTCGTTCATAACAGGGATAAGCTGGGAGTTGTACAAGATCCCTTCCTCGCTAAGAGGGAGTGTTGAAAAGTAGCGAACGAATCGATCCCTTGATTTGTGCCTTAATTCAAGGAATTGATTTAGTGATCTTCTTAATGATGCACGTGTTTCGGTGATAAGGACAAGTTCAAGAAGCAATTTGACTAGTGCGAGTTTATGGAGGAACGAGTTATCTACCCTCTAGTGTGAGTTAAATTGGGAACTGAATGTTCAAGTGGAATTAGCCTCCTGACTTTTAGCCTTTACGAGGATCCAGTTAACTAGTTGTGTTGACTTTTGTTAACTAGAAAATATCCTATTCAACTTCCTAATTTAGAAACTCTAACAATAGCCAAATCAAAGTGTTTATAAGGAGATCAAAGACACACTTTGTATTTTATTATTCTTGAGTACGAGTTTGTGAGCAAGAGAGCTTGTGGAGGAATGAGCCAATGTTTCCTTGTGTGGATTATTGTGGAGGGCAATTTCTTCTTGGAGTGTGCATAAAAATAGGGAAATTACCTATTTAATAGGAGCTCACCTAGCATTAGGAAATATGGGGTTATTTCCTAAGGATTTGTGCTAGGAAATCAGAGCTTCTAGTGCACATAGAAGGAGGAAGCAGATCAATGATCAAGCAAGGGTTTCAGACTTAGGACAGGCAGGAGAATCGTTGTATTTTCAGATTGAAACAAGCTTGCATTTTTATTGGATATATTGCTCAGTTTTCCTCAATAAAATTCTAAAGCAAGAGAGGGTTTTCCCTGTTGGGTTCCCTAGAAAATTGTTGTGTTCTATTTTGTGATTTTGTGCAATTATTTTGTTCTATTCCGTTGCTATTTGGTAGAGAAATTCTGTTTCTATGTGACAAAAAAAATGTTTTCAGATTGTTCATATTAGCAGATCAGAATTTTGTGGATTTTCTACACAATAGTATATGAAAAAGGCCACCACATAATCATGAGAGATGAAAAAAATTTGCTATGGCGTTTGGCTCTCCATTTCGATGTATGTTGACATTCCAATTCAATAACATAATTGTTGTGTATATATGTATCTAATTGTTTTAAGAGGGGGTAATCCATAAGTGAAAAAATCCACAATCTATCATGATACAAACTTTTTAAAGTAAAAGTTTTGTTGCAAACTTGTGTAAAATTTTGAGATTATGAAATGGGCGTTTGTTAAATTTTGTGTTTAACTTGATTCTAGAACTATATACTAGGAAAAGGGAATTGTGCTTACAAATACTATTTAGAAGTACATTACAATTTCCACTAATGAATGAACTGAAAGCACTTGTATGTCTAAATTGCAAGTCTAAATATTATGGGCATGGCTGCATATCATTCATTAAATAATGGTGAACACAAAAGTTTAAATCGGTTTGTAATAGAGCCACCATGAAGGTTGGATATAAGAAACCCAAATCACTAGGTGAAAGTTACAACAAAGAATTCTTCATTAGCTTGGAGGAGAAGGATCTCCAGATGCACATCCATATGGGAGATGACGAGAGGTATAACGCTACCGGTGTAGGTATAGTTACCTTTCAGAGGGAGTCAGGTACTCCTCTCACATTAAAAGATGTCATGTATGTTGGAAGATCGTGGATATGATGTGATATTCAGTGAAGGAAAGGCATTCCTTCGTCACAAAGCCACGGGACAAGTGAAAAAGATTAGGGTTCGAGTAAAGAACCTCTACAAATTGGATGTAGAAGACTGTGTTGCCTTGAGCACAAAAGCAGAGAAGGTGGAGATTCGAGACATCGGTGAGTTATGGCACAGGAGACTGGGCCATCTACACCATGGCGCTTCGAAGATCATGTAGCAGATTTCTATAGGATTTCCAAAGGGTGTACTTTCACAATGAGATACATGCAAAGGGTGTACATTGGGGAGGTATACCAAAGCCACCTTTTACGAGAAGGAAAGTCGAGCAAAGGCGATCCTTGAGAGAGTTCACTGAGACGTGTGTGGACCGTTCTCGATAGCTTCCACAACAAAACATGAGTATTATGTAATTTTTGTAGATGATTTTTCATGAACGTGTTGGATTTTCTTCATGCAGAAGAAAGATCAGACGTTCTCCAAGTTTTGTGACTTCAAGGCACTTGTTGAGAATGGTGGAGAATATGTCTCTAACGAATTGAAGAACTTTTGTGCTTAAGAAGGAATTCGAAGAGAATTGATAGCACCTCATAACCCAAAGCAGAATGGGGTTGCAGAAAGGAATAACAAATCTATTGTGGGAGCAGCATGAGCTATGTTGCATGATTAGGGCCTACCATTGCATCGGTGGGTGGAAGCATGCAATACATCAGTATATGTGCAAAACAAAAGTCCTCATCGGATACTTGGGATGAGTACACCAGAGGAAGCTTTTTCATGTAAGAGAGCATATGTGTTGCATTTCAAAATTTTTGGTTCATCAGTTTATTGCCATGTGACCAAAGATGCCAGGAAGAAGCTAGAGCCAACAACTGAGTTGGGGATATTTGTGGGGTACACTGATACACCTCATTACTATCGGGTGTACTTGCCAACACACAAGATGACAATGATCAGAAGAGATGTGAAATTCGATGAAGAGAAGGCCATGCACATTTCCCTTGAGAGGAAGCTTCAGTTGCATGCAATTGAGGAGCTCTTCGATCCAAAAGAAGAACCTCAAGATGTGGAGCAGCTACAAGCAAAAGTGCAGAGAGTGGAAGCAGCCACTCATGCAAAGATATCCCGAAACGGAAGGAAGTGCACTAGAGAGGCTGACAGATTGTTGCTAGATGCGAGAGAGAATGGAAGATCATGTAGTAGATTTCTATAAGATTTCCAAAGGGTGTACTTTCGCAACGAGATACGTGCAAAGGGTGTACATTGGGGAAGTATACCAAAGCCACCTTTTACGAGAAGGAAATTTGAGCAAAGGCGATCCTTGAGAGAGTTCATTGAGACGTTTGTGGACTGTTCTCGATAGCTTCCACAACAAAACACGAGTATTATGTGATTTTTGTAGATGATTTTTCACAAAAGTGTTGGATTTTCTTCAGGCAGAAGAAAGATCAGATGTTCTCCAAGTTTTGTGAGTTCAAGGCACTTGTCGAGAAAGATACAAGGAAGAAGGTGAAAGCTCTGAGGAGCGACAATGGTGGAGAATATGTCTCTAACAAATTGAAGAACTTTTGTGCTTCAGAAGGAATTCGAAGAGAATTGATAGCACCTCATAACCCAAAGAATAATGGGGTTACAAAAAGGAAGAACAAATCTATTGTGGGAGCAGCACGAGCTATGTTGCATGATTAGGGCCTATCGTTGCATCTATGGGCGGAAGCATGCAATACATCAGTATATGTGCAAAATAGAAGTCCTCATCGGATACTTGGGATGAGTACACCAGAGGAAGCTTTTTCATGTAAGAGACTAGATGTGTTGCATTTTAAAATTTTTGGTTCATCAGTTTATTGCCATGTGACCAAAGATGCCAGGAAGAAGCTAGAGCCAACAACTGAGTTGGGGATATTTGTGGGGTGCACTGATACACCTCATAACTTTCGGGTGTACTTGCCAGCACACAAGATGACAATGGTCAGAAGGGATGTGAAATTCGATGAAGAGAAGGCCATGTGCATTTCCCTTGAGAAGGAGCTTCAGTTGCATGTAGTTGAGGAGCTCTTCAATCCAAAAGAAGAACCTCAAGATGTGGAGCAGCCACAAGTAAAGGTGCAGAGAGTGGAAGCACCCACTCATGTAGAGACATCCCGAGACGGAAGGAAGCGCACCAGAGAGGTTGACAAATTGTTGTTAGATGCGAGAGAGAATGTGGGAGCACCCACCTCACAACGCAGGCAGAGAAGGTCCCCAGAGCTGTACACTGGATACATGGCTCTTATGAGCGAAGGTGTAGAGATAGAAGCATCCTCTTTTGAGGAAGCAATGCAACAACCATTTTGGGTTGATGCCATGGTTGAGGAGTATGACTCCATTATAAAAAACAGGGCATGGGAAGTTGTCCCAATACTAGAGGGGAAGTCAATTGTAAGATCTAGGTGGATCTACAAGGTGAAGCAGGCAGCAGATGGGAGTGTGGAGAAGCACAAGTCCAGATTTGTGGCCAAAGGGTTCTCTTAGGTGGAGGGGATTGATTATGATGAGACTTTTGCACCAATCGCAAGGTACTCACCAATTAGATCCATCCTTGCACTCTCAACACAAATGGGATGGCAGATACATTAGATGGATATAAAGACAATCTTCCTCAATGGGGTGATTGAGGAAGAGGTGTACATTGAGCAGCCGAATGGTCTTGAGACCTTCGACAGGGAATCGTATGTTTGCAGACTCAAGAGAGCATTGTATGGGCTGAAGCAAGCACCTCGTGCTTGGTACACCAGGATTGACAGCTATTTCACCGGGTTAGGCTTCACCAAGTGTGAAGCAGATGTGAGCCTTTATCATATTGTGGTAGAAGGTAAGCTTTTGATTACTGTACTTTATATCAATGATCTGATACTGATAGGTGATGAGAAGCCCATCAAGTCTTGCAAAGAGGATATTGCAAGAAAATTTGAGATGAAGGACTTAGGGCTCTTGCACTATTTCCTGAGATTGGAAATATGGCAAAGAGATGGGCAACTATTTGTATCTCAGGGTAAGTATGCCAATGAGATCCTTAGGAAGTTCCACATGGAGGGCATCAAACCCATGGAGAATCCTCTAGCAAGAAAATGGAGGAAGGAGGATGCTACTTTAGGTGAGGTAGTAGATGCTACTATCTACAGGCAACTTGTGGGTTCGCTCATGTATTTGGTGAACACATAACCATACATATGCTATGTGGTTAATCAACTTAGTCAAGCTATGGTTAAGCCTACCAAGCACTTTTGGAAGGCAAACAAGCATGTGTTGAGATACCTCAGAGGCACTATAGAGTATGGGCTATGGTACAATCGAATAGAGGGAGTGAAGTTTCAAGGCTTCATCGATGCAAATTGGGCAGGGAGTCCATTCGACAGGAAGAGCACATCAGGGGGCATCTTCAGCATAGGATCAACAACGGTTTCTTGGTACAACATGAAACAGAGATCAGTTGCACTCAGTTCAGCAGAGGCAGAGTACACGGCGGCCAGTCATGCAACATTTGAGGCCATCTGGATAAGAAGATACTTGTTGGTTTGTTTGGTCGACAGATGGATCCGACTGTGATTTATTGTGATAACCAGAGTTGCATCAAACTCTCGGTTAATCCAGTTTTTCATGACAGGTCCGAGGATGTTGATATCTAGTATCACCATCTCAGAGATTGTGTGCAAAGGTGGATTCTGTCATTAGAGTACATTTCCATAGAGGAGCAGGATGCAGACATCTTGACGAAGGCACTGTCAAGAAGCAAATTCGAGTTCCACAGAGACAGGATCGGGATAGCAGACAATCCCTTTCTTGTTGAGAGGGAGTGTTGAAATGGCACCCCAAGTGGGCTTCTGATTTAATTTTCCCTTAATTAAATTAGAAGTAAATTGTAATTCCATCACATGACAGCGTGTAATTGTTAACGGAGTCGAGAAGACTTAGTTAGCTTAGTCAATTCGAGTTAGAGGTCAAACTAGAGGCATGTAGCGTCTCCTACTTTTTAGGAGCCCTGGTTGAGTTATTTGTGAGTTCTAATTAGTTAAATCAAGTATTTGAGTTAAAATCGGTTTAACTAGTTCTAACTGAGATATGAGCTAGTGATAAGTCCAGTAAATTAAATATGATTTAATTCACAAGTAGTGATCAATCAGTTAACTGATAGTTCACTATTAATATCTATTGCATGTCAGTTCTAAGAAAGGCCCAATTGAGATCGGGGTTAAAGGGAAGATAACTATTAGTTGTATAATTAGAAAATTGTATAGGTCATACATGAGGTCATCAGGAAGCCTTAGATGTATTGCACAATCTATTGATGGGATTTTCCTAATTAATAGGGGCTCAATTAGCCCAGGAATGTGTGAGCAAGGCTTGTTAGGTAGAGGCAAGCAAGTGGTTAAATATTGGACCAAACTTGCTTAAATCATAGTAGGATCAGAATGAGACAGTCAACATAGTGCAGAGGGTTCACAGGAAGAGAAGTAACGTTGTATTGTTTCACGTTCTTGACTTTATGCAATATACAGATAGCGGGGTTTTTAGCTAAGGCTTTCCCCAGATACATCTTGTGTTGTGCGATTGATAATTCTTTATCTTGTATGTTTATGTGATTGTGCGATCAAAATTGGTTTCCACAATTTGTAGAATTGATTCAGTATTTTGTTTTTGTACATTACAAGATCTATTGAATCTATTTAGATATTTCTACAAAGTCTCCCCTGGGCCTTGATTCAACTGGCATGATCATGCTAAGCCGACTGGGGCACATTGGTCCAAGTGCATCGTGTCGTGAATAATGTGGGGTAATGAACAAACTGTGGAAGGTGTTGAGGGTGCCCATGGCATGAAATGATGCTCCAACACATGATAGAGTCCCATGGCTCTCAATGTGTCCCCTAGGGGTGTCAATATGATGCTCTCATGGGCTTGGAGCCTAGTTAAGTTGCCCAACCCATGATGAAACCACTTGCTAATTACATATAAGATCCAATGCGCTTCCTCATCATCAGGTACAATAATTCATTAGTGCATCTAAGTGAACCAAGCTTATTAATCAAGGGCACATTGAGACTTCATAATGGGCTTCCCTTCCAAATTTGGGGCTTTAAGCTTGCAATAGTATTACCTCCCTAGGTAGGAGTGGCTAATAAAAAACCCTATTAGATTTTCCCAGCCCCTAAGGGGAAATACATGTCCAAGGTACATTCTTCAATTGATAGGGGTCATATGAAAAATGATGAGATGGATAGGGACATAGGGGTCTCAAAGCCAAATGCCATGGGTTCAAGGATGGTAATGATGAGGGATGTCCACATATTTAGGTGTATAGATGAAGGAGGGAGCAATCGTGAATACATGAGTTACCCTGACCTTTACTTTTCCACCCTTCTTCATTTTCCTTTTGCCTTTTCTTAATTTTTTCTTTGTATTGTTGCTCGGGGCTCCGAGAGATGAGAGCACGCTCTGTATGATAGAAGCAGTTATACCCCCCTTAAGGTGGGGCAGTTCATTGCCCACCAGGGAGTGCATGGGTTCCTCAAGTGGGGGAACTCATGGGGCCTTAGGAACCAAGGTCATGGCCATAATGATGAGGGGTAGAGCTCATGTTTGGCTTTTTTCCACGTGCTATCTTAATGTCCTGACCATCTTTTGCATTTAATAATATTTTTTCTTTTGTTTCTTACTTGTGGCCATGATATGATTTTAAGTTGCATCAACATCCGGGGCAACATTTCTAGGCCTGACCCAAACATGTGGACAAGGGGGGGGGGTATACCAATGCATTGTTGGGCCAGTGGTCATGTGGACCCAAAGAGAGAATATGATGAATATGGCTTGTAATGTGCAGAGGGGAGTGAAAAATATGCAATGGAAAAACGGGGTCGTGCTACCAAAATTGGGGTTTCGCAAGTAGTTCCCTCCCTAAAGCCATAGGTCAATAGGGGAGATCCAATGGGACTAGGATTGAGGATTAATGACCCCCCCCCATATAAGGTGAGGGAACAAAACTACAGTTAAAACCCTTCCTTCTTCCAAGTCACCCAATAATCCATGCCCAAAGTGCCCAAGGAAAAACAAGCATAAGCACCAGATTGTACAATGAAAAAATACCTTTAGGATTAGATTGCCCACCTTCAAACATATACTCTCAACAGATAGGCAAGGGGACATATGACTGGCTCAGGGAGCAGAGATCAAATGGCACAATATATATCGGCTACACTGGTGGCTGTCAGGGGTTGCCGATTGTCGACTGAAGACAAATTTAGGAGAAAAATTCTCCCATCGAGTCACCCACTTTTGGTGGGTAATAGATTAAAATCAAAGAAACTCTGAAAACTATGACAAAATGCTAGATTAGGCTGAACATTTATTTTAAGCATTGCCAATAATTGAGATAAAAAATTGGGTCTGATACCAAATGTGATAGCCAAACTTGGCTCACAGTTAAATAATCTAAAAGACTTGTACTCTAAAATAATCTATTGAGGATAAAATATAATATATTGAATACTGTATGAAAGAATGATATGGTGAGAGTTACAAATGAGGGCCTCGTATATATACCTATGTAGGAGTGACCTTTCCTAGAGAAGCATGTCCTTTGAAACACACCCTTTTGTTAATACTAATTATTAATTATTATTTATATTATTATATGTTATTTATGCTCATAACAAAGAGCATGCTATGCTTAGGAACTGAGTGATGGCTAATGAAGCTAGGCTTTTGGCCCATGCGCTTATTATTAGTCCTAACCATCTTTTTTATTTTTATTTGTTGCTATATATGCTTTTATCTTTCTTTCAACTGCTTCAACCTCTTATGCAATGTCCCCATTTCATTTACCCTTATTATGTGGTTAGGATAGATTTCTAGGGTTTGTGATAACCATGTGATAGGAGTGAGATTACACCATCGAGAGGGTTTTTGGAGGAGTTTAATGGGGTCTGACGGGGTTTGCTTGCTACATTTCATCATCAGGGATAGTTCCACACAGTTCGTTCTTGGTTCCGTTGCATTTCGATGATTCTCGTGAAACAGGGTTATTATCGAGCCTATTTTAATTATATATGCTTAAGGTGTTATTTGGAGAAACACCTTAGTGAAATAGCTCGTTAGAACCAAGATGAAAAGATCTACAGGATGGGATGATGAAAAATGACTTTTAGTGATAAGAGAAATCGTAGAGGGGAATTTACCATTCCCTGGATTAAAAGCGAATTTAATTAGTCACTTTATTAAATAAAAAAGGGGGAAAAGCAATTTAAAATGTTACTTAAATAAAATAAAGGGGAGAACCTTCTAGAATGGAAATAAAATAATAAAATAAAGTGCTTCTAGAAGGGTGGAGAGAAATCCATCGTATTTAAAAGAGGGGAAAGCAAGTCATTTGGGATATCTTGGATTTGGAGTATTTTCTTGTGGAGACTTTCTGGGAACTTGGGTTTTCAGGATTAGAGAACCCTAGGATAAAAACCCTTGGGTTTCTTAGTGTGTTAGACGAAACCCCAATTCATTGTTGAGGAGATTTCATCCATAAATCTCACAGAGCTTCATCGATATCAGTTGTGAGCAGTCTTGGAGAAGACATTGGGATTGGAGTGGGGATTACTCAGATCTCAAATTTGGGTGTTATTTCCAGTTACAGTTTGGAGGCCAGGATCAACATTGCAGCAGTAATTTCAGAGGTCGTGTTGTTTATTTGGAGTAGTTTTCAATTATTATTACCCATGTTGAAATTTGGTTACTGCAGGACAGGTGATTCCCTAAGGCTTTGATCTTTGGCCTAGGAAAAAGTGTCCAAAAGAATTTAACTTTTTTCTCTTAAAGTGACTTTATAAGTTAGAAAGTCAAATCTAATTTAAAAATGACTTTAAGTGATAAAGTTACTAAGTCTAATTTTAAAGTGACTTTAATAAAGTCAATGTGAAATTAGAAAGTGAAAAGTGACTTTGGAAATAAATGACTAAGAGGGTCTTTATTAAAGTGGGGTGAATTAAAAAATAGAAAGTGAGATTTAAATGCACATTTAATTTCAGCCCTAAATCTAAAGCTATCTCAGCCATTGGATTTAAGGATTCCCCAAAAGTCACTTAGGGTTAGGTTAAAGGAGGAAAAGAGGGAAATGATCATTCATTCTTTCATGAGCAGATTGAGAGAAGAGAAGAGAGAGCAAGGGAGAAATTTCTGAGCAGTGAGGAGAAGGAGGGCAGCAACTAGAGACTTCAGCAAATCCGTACAATAGCAAAGAGGCACGGTTCCCAAGGAAGAAATCCATACAGCAGGAGTGTGGCACATTTTTTGAGGAAGGAGGCACAATTTTCAAGGAATCTATACAGTAGCAAAGAGGCATGGTTCCCAAGGTAGAAATCCGTACAGCAGGAGTGTGGCACATTTTTTGAGGAAGGAGGCACAATTTCAAGGAATTTGTACAACAGCTTCAGCACAGTTTTCTGGGCAGATTTTGAGCACGAAAATCGAGGAGAGGTACTGTTGTTTGGTGGCATAGATTTCGAGGAAATCCGTACAGAAGCCGTACAGCAGCTTTAGCACAGTTTTTGAGGCAAGAGGCACGGAAATGGAGGAGGCTTTGCTGTACATTACGTACAACAGTACAACCGTATTGCTGGGCACAAATATCGAGAAAGACAGTCAACATTTAATGTTGTAATAAATGCTGTAAAAATTTCTGTTTTGATTGTTTACTGTTCAACACGTTTTCAAAGGTGGGGTATAAGCACGAAAATCGAGATAAGTACATTTGTTAAGTTGGTGGAATTTTTGCTATAATTTCTATCGCACTGCAAAAGCTATATTCAGAAATAAAGAAGAGCTTTCAAACTGGTTTTCCCCAAGAGTTGTAGGGGGTTTTTCCAGGGTCATCTTGACCAAAAATCAACGTGTCAAAATTCTGTGTGTGGCTGATTTATTTTTTTGAGTTTTTATTTATGCATTTTCAGCACTGTAAAATTTCCAGAATTTGTGTTTTCAGAAAATATTTATTTTTCCAGCTTGTTGAATGTATGGTTATGGGAATGAGCATTTAACTTTATGGGAGAAATAAGGAAAAACTGAAAACCGGGGTTGGGTCATAAAATTTCTACATCGTATCAGAGCTATTTTGCTGAATAGTGCAGTTTGGGACAGCAAGAAGAAAAATTACAGCACACTGATTTTACACACAGAAATCAAAACTTTTACTACAGTAGTGTCATTTTCAGTTTATTAGGACAGCAAGCATGTCTTTGGGCTTGAGGGTGGAGGATAGGTTGGATGGGCATACCAACTACAGTGTATGGAAGGAAATAATGCAGAGCATTTTTGAGGAGGCAGAAGTTTGGGGTATCATGGTGAATATCCAACAACACCCTGTGAATGTGCCTACTAATGGTGTTCAGTTGGCAGACTTTAACAAGAAGAATAACAAGGGTAAGAGACTGATTCTGGATGGTATTAAAGACCATTGCATTCCTCATGTGAGAGGAAAGAGACTTGCTCATGAGATGTGGACAACCTTGACCAATCTCTACCAGAGTACCAATGAGAACAGAAAAATGGTCCTAAGGGAGAAGCTGAAGGCCATTAAGATGGCAAAGACTGATAGTGCTACTGCATACCTCACAAAGATCACTAATGTGAGAGATGAGTTGGCAGCAGTTGGAGAGGTCATTCCACCCACTGAGTTGGTGCAGATTGCAGTGAATGGCCTTCCCAGTTCATGGCTAAGTTTTGCTGATGGGATTGTTGCCCGTGAGACCCTTCCCTCTTGGGAGAGGTTGTGGGATGATTGCATATAGAATGAAATCAGAAAGACTCAAATTGGGGCAGCCAAACTAGTTGAAGAGGATGACAATGTAGCACTGTTAGCAGGATGTAAGAAGGGCAAGGGAAAGAAGCAAGCTTCCACAAGTGGTGGTGGGGGCAAAGGCAAATGTAAAGGTAAGCAACTGAACAAGGAGAAGGACTATTCCAAGGTGAAATGTTGGAATTGTCAGAAGATGGGACACTATGCAGTTGTGTGTCCGGAGAAGAAGAAAAAGGGGAAGAACAAGACCATGGCAACATCAACAGAGATAGAGGACTTTTCGGAGAGCTTTGACCGGGAGTTTGGGTTCATTGCTTGTGAGTCCACTAGTGCAGGATCACCTGCCACGGAGGGTGAGAGGGAGTGTGCATTTCCCTCCACTAGCAGAGCATCTTCAGGTATTCGGTATGTTGACAGTGGGGCTTCACGTCATATGACGGGAGTTCGTGAGTACTTCTCAGAGCTTTCAGAGAGTGGCACTGATATAGAGGTAGTACTCGGAGACGACAACATTTTTAGAGCAGTCGATGTGGGGACATTGACATTTGATAGGGAGCCCAAACCTCCCTTGAAAGTGTCGGATGTTCTATATGTGCCAGGGATGAAGAAGAACCTTATATTCGTCTCAACATTGGAGGACAAAGGGTATGAGGTATTGTTCAGGAGAGGACAGGTGCTTATATATCCCAGGGGCGCTCCAACTGATTCAGCTAGAGTGATTGGTGTACGCCATGCAAAGGTGTACAAGTTTGCGTTTCAGCCCCTTTTGGCATTGAGCAGTAGTACCGGCAGCAAAGCTAGCAATTCAGAGCTGTGCGAGATTTGGCACCGCAGGATGGGGCACATGTATCATGGGGCCTTGAGGACATTGCGGGAGATCACTAGAGGTGTGCTAGATTTCAGTTATGATCACCTAGATACGTGCAGAGGATGTGCGATGGGCAAGTTTGCCAAATCCCCTTTTCCCAACAGTGACAGTAGATCGACTGGGATACTTGATTTGATTCATACCGATGTGAGTGATCGGATGTCTCATGTTTCCTTGAGTGGATATGAGTATTATGTTTTATTCATTGATGATCACTCCAGGAGGACCTGGATTTATTTCTTGAAGACCAAGAGTGAGGTCTTCAAGCGGTTTCAGGAGTTCAGAACTCTTGTGGAGACTCAGATAGGTCGGAAGATCAAGTCTGTCAGGTCGGACAATGGAGGGGAGTACACCCTTGGCAAGTTTGTTGATTATTGTGCGGAGGCAGGCTTTAGGAGGGAGTTCACAGTTCCTTACAACCCCCAACAGAACGGGGTTGCGGAGAGGATAAACAGATCCAATGTTGGGGCTGCCAAAGCCATGCTACATGATCAGGGGTTACCATTGTTTTTGTGGGCGGAGGCCTGCAACACTGCTATGTATTTGCAGAACAGGAGTCTGCATCGTGCCTTGGGGCATGTGACTCCGGAGGAGGCTTTTTCTGGGAAGAATCCTGATATTGGTCATTTTCATATCTTTGGGTGTATTGCATAATCCTACATACCCAAGGAGAAGAGGACCAAGCTAGAGCCCACCGCAGAGAAGGGTATCTTTGTGGGCTGCAGTGAGACCTCGAAAACCTTTCGGATTTATATTCCTGCACGGAGGAGAGTTGTTGTCAGGTGGGATGTAAAGTTTGAGGAGGACAGGGCTTTCAGGAGGTCACGGGAGAGAGTATCTGGATCAGCCAAACCCTTAAGAGCCGCTGAGTCAGTCACAGGGATCCAGTGGGCAGGGATCAGGAGGTACATCGATTATGGTGTCAAGACCATCAGTGAGCAGTGGCTTGCAGAGTCAGAGGGGTGGTGCTTCGGGCAGCATGCTGAGCAGTTCACTAGGTAGTCCACTGATGGACAGTTCACATGATACTTCAACATCTACAGGTTTAGGTTCAGGTAGGAGGACAGTAGACAAACATTTAGGAGTTCAGGCTCCCGATGAGGATGAGGATGAGGAGTTTCATTCTCCTGTGGGAGAAGTGTGCTCAGGGAAGAGGAAGCCCAAGTTGCTTCAGGACACCTTGGGAGAGGCCACATTTGTTGCTGGGCCGAAGAGTCCAGTCAGAGAGAGCAGACCACCTGAGAGGTTCTGTAGCTATATGGAAATGGTTGCTAACATTGTTGACTCTGAGCCTTCTAGCTATGAGGAGGCAGCTAGCCAGCAGGTCTGAAGAGAGGCCATCCAAGAGGATTATTCTTCTATCATGAAGAATGATATTTGGGAGTTGGTGCTGAGGCCTAAGGGCAAATCCGTGGTTACTTCCAAATGGCTTTACAAGGTAAAGCGTGCTGCAAATGGTAGCATTGAGAAATTCAAGGCAATGTTTGTGGCTAGAGGGTTCTCCTGGGTAGAGGGAGTAGATTATGAGGAGACCTTCGCTCCAGTGGCTCGATATACTTCCATTCGCTTCATTATATCGATAACAACAGAGATAGGTTGGAAGATCCACTAGATGGATGTGAAGACCACATTTCTCAATGGCTTCATACAGAAGGAGGTGTACATTGAGTAGCCACAGGGCTTTGAGGCGCATGGGAAGGAGTCCCATGTATGCAGACTGAAGAAGGCCCTTTATGGCCTGAAGCAAGCTCCTAGAGCTTGGTACTCCAGGATTGATACGTACTTGCAGGAGATGGGTTTCACAAAGAGTGATGCAGATCCGAACCTATACTTTATTGTGTTAGGTGAGGAGCCTCTCATTCTAGTGCTGTATTTGGATGACTTGGTCATTATGGGTGCAGAGAGACTCATAGAGGGCTGCAAGAGAGATCTTGCGTCGGAGTTCGAGATTAAGGACATTGGCTTGATGCATTACTTTTTGGGTTTGGAGGTGTGGCAGGAGGAGGGGCATTTCTTCCTGGGACAGGAGAAGTATATTGTGGACATCCTTAGCAGATTCCACATGGAGGATTGTAGACCCATGTCGACACCTATGATCACCAACTGGAAGAATCTTCACGCTTCAGATTCCGAGTTGGTGGATCCCACATTGTATAGACAGCTGATTGGTTCCTTGATGTATTTGGTCAACACTAGACCAGATATAGCTATGTATTTCAATGATGAAACCGCCTGCGGTAAGCCCAGGAGGGTGCACCGGGTTACCGAAATGGACGGCGGTACTCTGTCTGTTGCAATGGGACAATGGAATATGGTCCGGATTATAGTAAGTGTGAGTTGGAGTGAGATTGCGGTAGTGTTAATTAATTTTGATTGGAAGGTGTTGTGCTTCGATAAGAAGAGCACCGCCCAAAGAGCGAGCGCTGGGTAGCAGTGCCGTGGTTCGGGCCGAAAGCGTGAGTCGTAGCATTGAGTTCAAGAAGCAAAGTACAAGGTGGCCATGAATAGTTGTGAGGCCATATGGCTTCGCAAGATGTTGTTTGGCTTATTTGGTCAGTTGTTGAGACCTTCAGTGATTTACTGTGATAATCAGAGTTGCATTAAACTCACGGAGAATCTAGTATTTCATGACAGGTCAAAGCATATTGGGATCAAATATCATTTCATCAGAGACTATGTTCAGAAGGGAGCTGTGAAGCTTGAGTATATTCCCACTAGTGAGCAGGTTGCAGATATATTTACTAAAGCCTTACCACGGGGCAAGCATGTCTACTTCAGAGACAAGATGGGTGTGGTGAGGAACACCTTCCTCGGTAAGAGGGAGTGTTGAAATTTGGTTACCGGAGGACAGGTGGTTCCCTAAGGCTTTGATCTTTGGCCTAGGGAAAAGTGTCCAAAAGAATTTAACTTTTTCTCCTAAAGTGACTTTATAAGTTATAAAGTCAAATCTAATTTAAAAGCGACTTTAAGTGATAAAGTTACTAAGTCTAATTTTAAAGTGACTTTAATAAAGTCAATGTGAAATTAGAAAGTGAAAAGTGACTTTGGAAATAAATGACTAGGAGGGTCTTTATTAAAGTGGGGTGAATTAAAAAATAGAAAGTGAGATTTAAATGCACATTTAATCTCAGCCCTAGATCTAAAGCTGTCTCAGCCATTGGATTTATGGATTCCCCAAAAGTCACTTAGGGTTAGATTAAAGGAGAAAAAGGGGGAAAAGATCATTCATTCTTTCATGAGCAGATTGAGAGAAGAGAAGAGAGAGCAAGGGAGAAATTTCTGAGCAGTGAGGAGAAGGAGGGCAACAACTAGAGACTTCAGCAAATCCGTACAATAGCAAAGAGGCATGGTTCCCAAGGCAAAAATTTGCACAGCAGGAGTGGCACATTTTTTGAGGAAGGAGGCACAGTTTTCAAGGAATCCGTACAGCAGTTTCAACACAATTTTCTGGGCAGATTTTGGGTATGAAAATCGAGGAGAGATACTGCTGTTTGGTGGCACATATTTCGAGGAAATCCATACAACAGCTTCAGCGCAGTTTTCGAGGCTGAAGGAGGCACAAAAATCGAGAAGGCTTTGTTGTACATTCCCTACAGTCGTACGGCCCTGGGCACAAATATCGAGAAAGACAGTCAACATTTAATGTTGTTTTAAATGCTGTAATTTTTTTTGTTTTGATTGTTTACTGTTCGGAACGTTTTCCAAGGCGAGGTATAAGCACAGAAATCGAGATAAGTACATTTGTTAAGTTGCTGGAATTTGTGCTGTAATTTTTGTCTCATTGCAAAATATTCAGAATTAAAGAAGAGCTTTCGAACTGGTTTTCCCCAAGAGTTGTAGGGGGTATTTCCAAGGGTCATCTTGACCAAAAATCAGCGTGTCAAAATTATGTGTGAGGCTGATTTATTTTTATGAATTTTTATTTCTGCATTTTCAGCACTGTAAAATTTCTAGAATTTGTGTTTTCAGAAAATATTTATTTTTCCAGCTTGTTGAATGTATGGTTATGGGAATGGGCATTTAACTTTATGGGAGAAAGGAGATTGAAAACCGGGGTTGGGTCATAAAATTTCTACAACCCAATCAGATACCTTGTTGATGCTTAGCAGGTTCCAATCCAAATTTGGCATGTAATATCTTATTCTAGATTAATGGTTGATTTCCTAATAAATATTATGAGTATTTGCTAAGTTTTGCCAAAGTGTCACGATGATTAATTTTGCGGCAAATTTATCTGAATGATTTTTTGAAGAATTGTCATGAAAATAATTTTCAGAAGTTTTGAATATTTTATGGGTATGTATGGTTATATAAATAAAAAGTAACATCACATCTTAGGGCAAAGTTTTCGAGGTTTGACTCAGATGTGGATACAGGGTGCCAGTACTAGTGACAAACGATCATCAATCCAAAGGACAGAGGCGGAAATCAAGGAGATATGGAAAATGACAAGTATGGGTTATCTTGGGTATGCTGTATCAATCAATGCCTCATATTTTTTCCCTTTCTGTATAGTGGAAAGAAATAGGCCTTAGGGAAAGTTACACTAGTCTAGGGGCAAAGGATAACCTATTAAGTGAAGTACATGAAAAATATATAATCAAGAGCCATCAATCATCCAACGCAACCAATAATCTGCATTATACTAACTTTATTGTTAAATAAAAACACATGATTAGATAAATGTTTTAGTATACCTTTTGATAGATGACCCACCTTCCTTCGAGAAGTATGTTAGGTGGGAGAGAGCATGACCGGAGCATAGGTGGGGAGCTCTAAAGTAAAGCTATCTATGGTATGTGGATCATCATAGGTCTATTGGTTGGCTGGTTGATCAATGGGGAGAAAAAAATTCTCCTAGGGGTTACCCATCTTGGTGGGTAATAGATCCTTGGCATGATGACTTTTCTTTTGATGACGATGATACCATTATTTGGAGAGGTCATGAAGCCCTTTACCTTGATGATGTCATGCTAGAAGAGGAGTGCTAGGGTTTGGTGTTGATTTATGGTAGCATCAGAGGTGCTCTAGCCTTGTAACTTTGCATATCGGCTAGGACACATGTATTCCATAAAACCCAAACAGGTTTTGGAAAATTCCACTTAGAGATGGTTTAATTAAAATAATTAATCGTTTTTTAATGTTTTCCTAAGTCTAAACTTAGGGAAACTGATTAATTAAAGGGTATTAATTAAACTAAGTGTGAATTTTCTAGATAAAGTCATGGATCACCTCCAAGTTAATCTTATCCCTTGATTATGTTTTAATCTTGGCCGTTGAAGGTTCAACAGAAGAATATAAGGAGGGCGAGGGGCCTATGGAAAACACACATTGAGACACTTGAGTCATCGAGCATTTTTGAATTTGTGTGAGGAGACACAGCTTTTGATCAGAATCAAATCACTAGGGCAGGGTTTGCTAAGTGATTTTGATTCAGTGTTCAGGTTCAGAGAGGGGCAGAAGCAGAGACTGGTTAGGAGGACCAGGAGTGCATTTCAGAGAGAGGCAGCAGTGTCGCAAAGAGAGACAATGCAGTGTTCTGAAGAGGTGACGCAGTCCCTGAAGGAAATCACGCAGAAACAACGTAGTGTCTCTTGGAGTCAGTCCGGAGATAGCTAGAGGCTGGGGTTTTTGAGCCAAGAGGGCCAAAATCCAGTCTTAGATCAGCTAGATCAGTTGCAGAGGAAGGTGACGCAGTTCCTCAAGCTTGCCCACGCAGGCTTACGCAGTTCCAACATAGGCAATCACGCAAAGGCAGTTAGGGCTTCACCAACGCTGTCAGATCAGCCAGAGACTTGCAGAGTGAGGTATATCTCACATTTTTCACCAGATTGTTTAGATTTCTCTGAAGGTTTTGCCAGATGTTGGCAATCTAGTTGTACTCAAGATTTTGCTACTTAATAATACAAACCCTCAGATCTGTTGCACTGATTTTCCCGAGTAGGGTGTTTTTGGGGACTTAGTCCAAAAATAACTGTGTCAAATGTGGATGTTTTTCATTGTATTTTGTTCAGATTGTTTCAACACTCAAATTTATTCTGCAACATTATTTGTGTAGACTGCTTCGGAAATTACTTTGATATTTCACTGTAATGAAATAATTATGAAACATAATAGAAGAAGTAATTCAAATTTGTTGCATTAGGAATCCGAATCTAGGATTTTTCACATGGTATCATAGCTTATTCAAGCTGAAGTGCAGGTGAAACACAAGTGAACCAGCAGATCAATGCTGAAGAGTCTGGGATCTGCGTAAGCAGCAACAAACCTTTCCAGAAATTACGCTGTCCAGGCTAGGAGGGCATTCCAGCGCAGAAAAGGCTCCCTCTAAGAGAGTTGATAGAGGGGTAAGCTTTTTCAGTTGCAGAAGAGGCAATGTAGCAGATCAGCGTAGCTAAAGGACACAATTACTGCACAACAGTAAGAGCTAGTGCATAATCGTCAGAAAATTTCTTAAAACATAGTTGGGGATTTCTTAACCTCAGGTAGTTTCTAACTCAAAGAAGCTCAGTTTCTCTCGTGCAGCAGCAAAAGCAGTGACTTACTCCACAAGGAGTGCGTAAGTCTAGCTGAGCAGAGGGTTAGAGGAAGAAATCGACAGTTGAGGAGATGGCCAGCAACGGACTTCGTGACCAAGATAGATTGGAGGGTGCCTCCAACTATGTTATTTGGAAATCAAGGATAGAGTTTCTCCTTGATGAGCATGATCTGAAGGCCCTCATAGAGATTGCATGTGCAGAACCCTTGGATGCAGCACATCTGAGACAATTCAAGAAGAATATGGCAAGAGCCAAGCAATTGATCCTAGATGGTGTGAATGATCATATCGTACCCCACATAGCAGCAAAAGGCATTTCTAGAGAAATGTGGGTAGGGTTGGAAAAGCCATACCAAGGATCTTCTGAGTAGTGGAAGATGTACCTTGAAGAGAAGATGCGTAATACTAGGATGAAGAAGGGAGAGCGTTTTGACTCTTTGTCTCGTATGTAGGATAACCGAGACCAACTGTAAGCAGTATGGTCCGCTCCTAGAGACTCAAAGCTAGTAAGGCTCACTCCGAACTCTATTTCAGAGGACTATCAGGTCTTTGTCCAAAGTATTCTGGGCAGCGAAAGACTTCCAGGATGGGAAGCGATGTGGGGCAGCCTTACAGCAAGAAGAGTTGAGGAGAGATCTCCTCAAAATCCATTTGGAGGATGGCAGCAGCTGTTCAAAGGTTAAGAAGGAGAAAGAAGATAACACTGCCCTTGCATCAAAGGGGCAACGAAAGCAGAAGAAGAAAGATCTGTCCAAGATCAAGTGCTTCCGGTGTGGGGAAATGGGACATTATGCCACACAGTGTCCTCCTAAGAAAAAGGATAAAGAGGAGAGGAATATCCACAAGCAGGAGCTGCCAAGATTGAGGTTGAAAAAGATTGTGCTATGTTAGCTCATATTCCGAAAGGAGAAAAGTGGGCCAACTTGGAGTTGTAGATCTAGAATCTACAAAAATGGCAGGATCCTATAGTATTTCCGGACTCTTGGATCACATGTGAGCTATGACAGCCTAAAGACAATAGCAGGATGGACAGTTGCAGTGGAAGATGAGAAGACAGTGCAATAGCTAGCAGTACTAGAGCTTGATCAGCGCAGAGGCAACAACATCAGCAGTTGAGCAGCAACAGTGCAGTGCACACTGGTGCAGTGCAGTGCTCACACAGTGCAAAGCAGCAACAACGCAGTATTTTCAGAGAGCTAGTGCAGAAGCTAGCAACAGTCAGTCTTATTTTTAAGTTGCAGATTTACTTGTCCAATTTCGGATGTTTTTTTCTGTTGCAAGTAGCAACAATGCAGCAATGTAGCAACAACAGTAGTTGAGCAACAACAACAGATGAGCAACAACATCGCAGTGCACAAGTGGTGCAGCACAGTGTAGAGTAGTGCTCACACAGTGCAACAGCATGGTTGCAGAATTCAGAGGGAGTTGCAGTACAGTGGCAGTTGGCAGGAGTATGCAGAGTCAACAACAGTACAGATGCAACATTTTCTTGTGCAGTGTTGGTGAGCAGCATCAACAGCACAGCAGCAGATGGTCTAGAAGTCGGAGCAACACATTGAGTTGTTTTGCTAGAGCACTTTCCTCGCTAAGAGGGAGTGTTGATTTATGGTAGCATCAGATGTGCTCTAGCCTTGTAACTTTGTATATAGGCTAGGACACATGTATTCCATAAAACCCAGAAATGGTTTTGGAAAGTTCCACTTAGAGATGGTTTAATTAAAATAATTAATCATTTTTTAATGTTTTCCTAAGTCTAAACTTAGGTAAACTGATTAATTAAAGGGTATTAATTAAACTAAGTGTGAATCTTCTACATAAAGTCACGGATCACCTCCAAGTTAATCTTAGCCCTTGATTATGTTTTAATCTTAGCCATTGAAGGTTTAACAGAAGAATATAAGGAGGGTAAGGGGCCTATGGAAAACACACATTGAGACACTTGAGCCATTGAGCATTTTTGAATTTGTGTGAAGAGACACAACTTTTGATCAGAATCGAATCACTAGGGCAGGGTTTGCTAAGTGATTTTGATTCAGTGATCAGATTCAGAGAGGGGCAGAAGCAGAGACTGGCCAGGAGGACCAGGAGTGCATTTCAGAGAGAGGCAGCAGTGACGCAGAGAGAGATAGTGCATTTTTCTGAATAGGTGACGCAATCCCTACAGGAAATCACACAGAAGCAACACAATGTCTCTTGGAGTCAGTCCGGAGATAGCTAGAGGCTGTGGTTTCTGAGCCAGGAGGGCCAAAATCCAATCTTAGATCAGCTAGATCAGTTGCAGAGGAAGGTGACGCAGTTCCTCAGGCTTGCCCATGAAGGCTTATGCAGTTCCAACGTAGGCAATCACTCAGAGGCAATGTAGGTTTTAACCCTGTACAGAAATTATCTACGAACGCTTCTTTAAAACAAAAAATAAATAGCGAGAGCATAAAACATAAAATAGATAAACACAGAGATTTTCCCCTGGATCCCAAATCGGGACGACCAGCTTGATTTTTCATTATATTCCTTTTAGTGTTACAACACATATATATACATGCCGAAGCATACATAAACGCCAATCCATTAACCCTGGATTAGAACATAACCGTAGTTCCCTTGACCGGATCTACAAAATACCAGGGGCTGAAAACCATCATGCCTCGGGATCATGTGCAAACCCATGCACAAAACCATGGGTGGGTCCGCTCACTAGAAAATAAGGACCCATGCCGGCGCCGCTTCTGGATGCTGACATGTGGGGGCACTGTCTCTCCGTGACCTCTCCAGACGTTGCGCCAGTCATATCGCATGTGCAATATATCGCCTCGTTACCTCTCCGCGTTATGATTAGTCATGGAACAATATAACACAAACCCAACATTCTCACTTGTTGTTTTATTTCCGCAGGGGGCTACAGGAGAGCCGAGCCATATCACTTTGCAACACCCTCGTTCTTTCTTCACACCAAGAGAACTTCGAGTGCTCACAGACTTCATATCACGATCCGCAACATTCTTCAAAGTGTCCACCTTTACCAACGATGTCCTTTAGCTCTCAACCATATATTTCACAAAGTGATATTGAACATCAATGCTTTGTCTTTGAATGATAAGCAGGGTTCTTAGCTAAGCAAATTGCACTTTCGCTATCATATTCTATCCTTATACTTCGCTGCACCCACCCCATACTTGAAAACAATCTCTACAACCAAACTGCTTCCTTGCTTGCATGAGTGGCTATCATGTATTTTACCTTTGTTGTTGAAAGAGCCACTACAGACTATATTTTACTCATCCTACTAATTTCACCTCCAAATAGGCTAAACACATACCCACTTGTAGATCTTCTTTGGTCCAAATCTCTAGCCTAGTCTGTGTCAACAAAACCCTGGATGTCTAATCTTGGTCTTCCTTGGTAGCACAAACCATAATCACTAGTGCCACACAAATATCTAAAAACCTGCTTCACTACTGTCCAATGCTCCTTTCCTGGTTTTGACACAAACCTGATCAATACTCCCACTACATGTGCAATGTCTGGTCTAGTATAGACCATTTCATACATCAGGCTACCCACTGCACTTGCATATGGAACACGGGACATATCCTCCTCTTCTTCTTGTTTCTTGGGACACTGTTCAGCAGACAGCTTTGTACCTACAGGAATCGGAACATTCACCGGTGTACTATCATGCATATAGAACCTCTGCAATATAGTCTCGACATACTTCCTTTGGTTTAACCGGAGCTTCCTCTTTGCCCGATCTCTCTTAATTTCCATGCCCAAAATATAGTTTGCAGCACCAAGATCCTTCATGTCGTATTTGGAGAACAGTTGGGTCTTCAAATCTTGCATAATTTCTTTGTCATTTCCAATCAACAACATATCATCCACATACAAGACCAAAAAAATAACATGGTCACCAATTAATTTAAAATAAACACAGTGATCCTTCTTGCTTCTGGTGAAGGCAAGTCCCCGTATATAGGTATCAAATTTCTGATACCACATCCTTGGTGACTGTTTTAAGTTTAACCCATACAGAGACTTCTTTAACCAGCATACCAGCTCTTTCTTCCCCTTCACCATAAAGCCTTCAGGTTGTTTCATGTAGATCTCCTCTTCCAGATCCCCGTGAAGAAATGTCCAAAATCAAATGCAGTAGCAACAGATAAAAGTAATCTAATAGAAGTAACTTTGGCAACAGGAGAAAAAATATCACCAAAATCAATTCGCGACACCTGGGAATAACCTTTTGCTACCAACTGAGCTTTGTATTTCTCCACCTTGCCTTCTACATTCATCTTCTTCTTAAACACCCATTTGCTCCCGATGGGCTTCCTTCCAGCCGACAACTCTACCAGATCCCATGCCTCATTTTTATGCAAGGATGCCATTTCATCAACCATGGCCTCCTTCCAGAGTTTTCCATCCTCTGAATCTACTGCCTCCCTGACGGTTCTAGGATCATCATCAGTTATAGTTAAAGCAAAATTTGAATAGAAAGTAGATGGACTATACCTTTCTGGTTGTCTTCTTTCCCGAACTGATCTTCTCACAGCTGGAGTTTGTGGCTCTTCCTCTTCTGAGTCTTCTTCTGTTGTAGAGTCTGATTCATCCTCCTTTAGCTCAAACTCTATCTTCTCAGGTTCCTTTGGTAGGACTTCATGTTTAACAATATCTTTCACCTCTCTAAACACCACATCTCGGTTGTACACAACCTTCCTTGTTTCTGGGTTCCAAATCTTGTAACCCTTTAAACCATCCTTATACCCAATAAAGATGCACCTTTCAGATTTATTATCCAACTTGGTCCTTTTCTCCTTTGGAACATGTACATATGTATCACATCCAAATACCCTTAGATGTGAAAGAGAAGGTTTCTTACCAGTCCATACCTCATGTGGGGTCTTATCCTCCAACACTGATGAAGGTGATCTGTTAACCAGATAGCATGCAGTCTCCACTGCCTCTGCCCAGAATTCTTGTCCTAACCTGGTACCATTGAGCATGCTTCTTGCCTTTTCCATCAGTGTTCTGTTCATTCTTTCTGCAACTCCATTTTGCTGCGGTGTGTATGGAGTAGTCTTCTGTCATGCTATACCACACTTCTTACAGAACTCTTCAAATTCCTTCTTGCAGAACTCCCCACCATTATCTGTCCTCAGCACCTTTATCTTCTTCTCTGTCTGGTTTTCCACCAGAGCCTTAAATTCTTTAAATTTGTCAAAGACTTCAGATTTCTTCCTCAAGAAATATATCCATGTATTCCTTGAAAAGTCATCTATGAATGAAACATAGTACACAGACTTTCCCAGTGATGGAACTGACACAGGTCCAAACACATCACTGTGCACAAGTTCTAATATCTTGTTCTCCCTCTTAGCACCAGAAGGAAAACTCACCCGATTCTGCTTCCCATATACATAATGTTCACAGAAATCAAAATCCAGAGAGAAATTAGACATACCTTCTACCATACCATTTCTATGTAGTATCCGAAGGCCCTTCTCTCCAATATGTCCAAGCCTTTGATGCCATAACCTGGTCTTTTCTCTATAGATAGCTAGGCTTTCCGCTCCAATTTCAGGAACCACGGAACTATTGCACCCATCAATAACAGTCTTTGCCTTGAAGTTTGTACGAGTTCCAACCCGAACTCGCATTAATACAGTGCTCTCGAACCATCTTACAGGAGTATCTTTCTGAACAACGTATTTACTGCATCATCCATCTTTGCAATCAGTTGTGGCCAATCTACGAAAATGTGCGAGAACACCAGGAAGTGTTCTAATCCTTCCACCTTGCAGCTTCAGCTTGACCTTTCCACGTCCGACGATTCTGGCCTTCCTTTCATCCCCTAGGAAGACATCACCACCATCATATTTCTCATACTCGCAGAACCACTCCCTATGGGGAGTGAAGTGAAAGGATGCACCTGAGTCAATCAACCATGACTCATGATCTATATGTGTATTTGAAGAAGAAGCCAAATACACATCCCCACCTTCATCTGAGGTGGTTTTTGCCTCTACAGAAGGAGCTTCATCAGATCCCTTTCCTTTCTCAGGAGCTTTAGATCTGCATTCCTTTTTGTAGTGTCCTTCCTTTCCGCATTTCCAGCACACCTTTACAAACTTTCCGGGAGATTTAGATCTCCCACCAAATATATTCTTGTTCCATTTTTGGACCTTCCTCAAATGAATGAGAGCATCTCCATCGACCCTCCGCTATACTGTCTCCATTTTCTAACGGCAATGGTGAGAGACAATATCATCAAAATTCAAGGTAGTTGTATTGCTACATATTGCAATAACAGTGTTTGTCCTGATGCTGCATCAAAATTCAAGGTAGTTGTATTGCTACTATTACAACTATATTGACCCCATCTCAGTCCTCAAACAGAACACAACAAACTGATGCACTTATCTTCATCTGAGATTTTAATATCAATAGATGACATCTAACTTACTACAGTATTGAAGGTGTTCAGATGCTCTATCACCGAGTCTCCATCCTTCATCCTAAGGTTATACAATTTTTTTCGCAGGAACAATTTATTCACCAAAGACTTAGATTGGTACAAAGTCCCAAGTTTGTCCCACAAATTCTTCATTGTAGCTTCCCAGATACATTCAAAAAACTGAATCTGAGACACACAACCATATTGTGCTCTTCGCCTTCTGATCCAACTTTTTCCCGTCTTCATCTGACATTGTCCTTGGTTTAGTACCTAGATCTATTAGATCGATTGATCTTTATCCTGTCCAGATCCTCCATCTTGAGCTTCTACAACTGAAAACTATGACCATTAAATTTCTCGATCTCTATCTTCCGACCGCTCGCCATATTCATTCACCGCAAGAATCGATCCTGCTGATCTCCCACTGAACGGGGTCTACCTCGGGTCTGAGCAAAAAAAAAACCCCTCAGCAGCAAAGGCATCCCCTTGAAGCCAAAACCTAGCTCTGATACCAAATTTAGGTTTTAACCCTGTACATAAATTATCTACGAATGAATCTTTAAAACATAAAATAAACAATAGCGAGAGGATAAAACATAAAATAGATAAACACGAGAGATTTTCCCCTGGATCCCAAATCGAGCGACCAACTTAGTTTTCATTATATTCCTTTTAGTGTTACAACACATATATATACATGCAGCATACATAAACCCCAATCCATTAACCCTAGATTAGAACATAACCGTAGTTCCCTTGACCGGATCTACAAAATACCAGGGGTCGAAAACCATCATGCCCCAAAACCATGTGCAAACCCATGCACAAAACCATGGGTGGGTCCGCCCACCGGAAAATAAGGACCAAATTTTTTTTTTGGGGCGCTACCTCGGACCCCGATAGGGGGGGCTATTGCCCCCCCTGTGACCTCCCCGTACGTTGCGCCCAACGCAACGTATAGGGGGGCTATCGCCCCCCCTGTAACTCCCTCACGCATGATTAGTCGTGGAAAGAATATAACACAAACCCAACAGGTAGTGAGGGCTTCACCAAAGCTATCAAATCATCCGGAAACTTGCAGAGTGAGATATATCTCACATTTTTCATCAGATTGTCTAGATTTCTCTGAAGGGTTTGCCAGATGTTGGCACCCTAGTTGTACTCAAGATTATGTTGCTTAATAATACAAACCCTCAGATCTGCTGCAACGGTTTTCTCGAGTTGGGTTTTTCCAGGAACTTGGTCCAAAAATAACTGTTAATTGTGGATGTTTTTCATTGTATTTTGTTCAGATTGTTTCAGCACTCAGATTTATTCCACAACATTATTTGTGTAGACTGCTTCAGAAATTACTTTGATATTTCATTGTAATGAAATAATTATGAAACATAATAGAAGAAGTAATTCAGATTTGTTGCAGTAGGAATCCGGATCTAGGATATTTCACATTTGGAGGGCCTTATAAGGGGAGTGTTAGGGTTTAAGAGGCCATAAATCACCACAAAGGCCTAGGAAGATGCAGCCTAGTTTGGTGGGCATGTTCAATGGATTAAAATATTAATTTCACCTGTTCAAACCCTAGATGGAGGAAGCCTAGTTTTGGATGGAAAAGGTATAATTAGAGGAAATATTCAAGTGCTAGAGGCATGGTTAGAGTTGTGGGTGTTCTCTTTCAAGCTTAGTTGCAGATCTAATGGCAAGAAGAGTTAAGGGGCATTTAAATGTGAGGCTCTTCATCTTTTTTCTTTTTTCTTGGGTTGATTTGATGGCTAGAAGTTATTAGTACAGATTCGTTGGAATAATTTTTGTAGAAGGAAGGTATTGGTTCCAAGAAGAAGACACTAGGGTTGAGGTGAAACCTCCCTTCATCTTGCTGTAATCATTCTGTTCGTTGAATGATTCTTGTTGCTGCAATATCTCTGTTAAGACTGTTCACTTTATTTTGAGGGCTTCCCTAACCAGGGTTTGAAGGTGATGTGTGTCACGTTTAGGGCTTCTTAATTTGGGTGAAATGGCACTTGAAAGTTCATGCATTGTTGGCTGTTTGTTCTATAAAAAAGGCTTCCTACTCTTGTCTATTTTATTTATGGTTTCATATGTGGTTGTTCTTTAATTATTCATAGTTGCATATTATTACTTGGCTATTTTTGTACTCATTATGAGGATCATCTTTGAAAGGGCTCTCCTTTAATTTTTTGCATGTTCAAGTAAATCCATATGGTTGGTTAGAGCATGCTTTTAAAAACCTCGCTAAGGCTTCTTCCATGCAAGTTAAAATCCAATTGATTGTTGATCTTAACTCTGTGGTTCATTGGATGGTCACTGACCTTGCCATTGTGAAAATTCTACTGTAGTATCGTGGTTTATTTCTCCTACTTGATTTAAAATACTACGAGTTATTTAAAAAAATTAGATTCAGAAAATACCGAAATAAACACAACTACAGTCTACACATGCAGATCATTTACTAAATAATACACTCATCCAACAAAGTGACACATGGATTTTTGGACATAAGTCCCCGGAAAAATCCAAAGTGGGAAAACCGGTGCAACAGATATGAGGGTTTATTTTATTAAGTAGATTCTCAGTACAGTAAATCTGGGTTCCAGATTTGGAAAACCCGACAAAGAATAAAAGAATTCAAATATGCGGCTAACTTGTAGATCTAGGACCAAATATCTGACTGATCCACACCCTCAAACGAGATTTACAAGACTCAGCCTGGATCTGGCCCTAGAAACCCCAGTGCTGCCTTTGAAGCCCCATCGTCAGCCCTGCTAGCCTCAGAATGCCACTGCGCTGCCTAGAGAGGGACTACGTAACCCGTGAGAGGGTGACGCAGGCCTTACGCTGGCCCTGGAGACCCTCTGCGTAATTTCTGAAGCCCTCAGGAGCCTCTGCACTATCTTGCGTAGCACCTGCGTAGTTGTCGCTCTGCTTCTCTGCACTGTCATTGTTGCTGCTCCTCTGCCTCTTACTGACTCTTGGCTCTCGGATCAAATCATCCCCTTAGCCAATACTACCCCTCGCTGCAAAAAATTCCTCCAAAAATTCTGAACAAACCAGCCCTAGAATTCCAGATCTATTTCCTAGATCTACAATTGTGTGTGTCTCCAACTGACCCTCAAGCCTTTCTCTTATATTTTTTCGTTGAACCCTTCAACGGTTGAGATTAAATCATTCATCAACGACTGAGATTAAAAGACTGCTTGATCTGTGTTTTTTAGAACATTTCAGCACATGTGTTTTTTAATTCACTTTAATTATTTAATTTTCCTAAGTTTAGACTTAGGAAATCCATTAAAATAATTAATTATTTGAATAACTTGAACACCAGCTGAAATTTCATAAAACACTTTATGGGTTTTGGAGTTCAAGTATGTCCTAGCCCCTCCACAAAATTTCAGGGATAGAGCACACCCGTTGCTACACCAACTATACAAAATCTCAACACTCCCTCTTAGCACGGAGTATGCTCTAGCAATGCATTCACACCATGCACTACAAGTTCTTGCTGTTGGTTTTGTGTTGCTAATGCTTGGCCTACTGCCCTCCATCCACTGCACTGCTGCCCATGCCATTGCCCCTGACACTGCCACATCTGTACTGCAACTCCCTCTCAAATTGCTACATCATGCTACCCATAGCACTGCCACTATTAACTGTTGCACTGCAACTCAGTTGCCAAGAAGTAAGCAATTGAAGGGCTCATGCCCAACTGTTTGACAGATAAGTCAAGTTGTCTTCCATCACTGAAGCTCCGTGGATGTTGATTTATGCTGTCCTCCTGGACGCACTGTTATGCTGCAACACTGCACTGCGTGAGCATAGCCACTCTCCGCTGCTGCCTCCACACTGCTGCTGCCTCTGCATTACGCTGCTCCCTCTTCCGCTTCAATGTGACCTTCTACAACCATCTCCCGACTCATCCCGCTACTGTCTTAAGGCTCCCGTAGCTCGTATGTGATCCAATAATAGGCTTGACTCAAGGATCTTGCCATACTGTCTGTAGATGCTCTACAGATCCATGTCACCCCACCTCTTCTCTCGAGGCACATGAGTAGTCATGGCTGCATCATCATCAGAGCCATCTTCCTTTGCTGCTGCAGCCTTGGAATCAGAAGATCCTTTGCCCTTCTTCTTAGGACAAGTGCTGGCGAAGTGTCTAAGATCGCCACAGTTAAAGCACCGGACCTTGGAAAGGTCTTTCTTCTTCTTCCCTTGCTGCTTCCTTTCCCTTGATAGAAGGGCTGCATCCTCCTCCTCTTCCTTTACTTTGGCTTTTCCGCTTCCACCATTGATATTCTGCCTCTTTGTGACCCTCCTTATCTCCTCTTGGCAGAGGATAGCCCACATGTCAGCCCATGATTGTAACGCTGCCCTTCCCAGAATGCTCTGGTCAAACGTTTCCCAATCTTCTGAGACTGCATTCAGGGCAGTCCTTACTAAGAGCCCCTCATCTGGAGTAGCACCAATGCCAACCAGCTGATCTCAGATAGCTTGAAGCCTGAAGAGGAATGGATCTATCTCTTCGTCCTTCATCATTTGGAATAACCGCATCTGGTTCTCCAGAAGCATCCTTCTTTGGACAAAGCCTCCTTGGTACATCATGTCCAAGGCTACCCACATGTCTTCTGCTGTCAAGTTTCCCTTTCCGGATCTACTACTTATTATGGCACCCTGCAGAAAAATATTTCTTCAGCTGATTGTTAGAGATTCAGCCTGATCTGCTATCGCTCTGATACCATGTGAAAATTCTACTGCAGTATCATAGTTTATTTCTCCTACTTGATTTAAAATATTACAAGTTATTTTTAGAAATTAGATTCAGAAAATACTGAAATAAACACAACTACAGTTTACACATGCAGATCATTTACTGAATAATATGCTCATCCAACAAAGTGACACATGGATTTTTAGACATAAATCCCCGGAAAAACCCAAAGCGGGAAATCGATGCAGCAGATATGAGGGTTTATTTTATTAAGTAGATTCTGAGTACAATAAATCTAGGTTCCAAATCTGGAAAACCCCATAGAGAATAAAAGAATTCAAATCTAGAGCTAACGTGTAGATCTAGGACCAAATATCTGACTGATCCACACCTTCAAACGAGATTTACAAGACTCAGCCCGGATCTGATCCTAGAAATCCCAACGCTGCCCCTGAAGCCCCAACGTCAGCCCCGCTAGCCTCAGAATGCCACTGCGCTGCCCAGAGAGGGACTGCATAACCCCTGAGAGGGTGACGCAGGCCTTACGTTGGCCTTGGAGAGCCTCTGCGTAATTTTTAAAGCCCTCTGGAGCCTCTGCGCGGTCCTGCGTAGCACCTACGTAGCTGCTGCTCTACTTCTCTGTGTTGTCCTTGTTGCTGCTCCTCTGCCTCTTACTGACTCTTGGCTCCGGAATCAGATCATCCCGTTAGCCAATACTACCCCTCGCTGTAGAAAATTCCTCCAAAAATTCTTAGCAAACCAGCCCTAGAATTCCAGATTTATTTCTCAGCCTTGCAACAGTGTGTGTGTCTCCAACTGACCCTCAAGCCTTTCTCTTATACTTTTTCGTTGAGCCCTTCTACGACCAAGATTAAATCATTCATCAACGACTGAGATTAAAAGACTACTGGATCTGTGTCTTTTAGAACATTTCAGCACATGTGTTAATTAATTCACTTTAATTATTTAATTTTCCTAAGTTTAGACTTATGAAATCCATTAAAATAATTAATTATTTGAATAACTTGAACACCAACTGAAATTTTATAAAACACTTTCTGGGTTTTGGAGTTCAAGTATGTCCTAGCGCCTCCACAAAATTTCTGGGCTAGAGCACACCTGATGCTACACCAACTATACAAAATCTCAACAGCCATTCTTTTGTTCCTTACATTCTAATGAATATCAGAAATATCTTTTTCTAGGGTTTCCCCTCTTGTGTTAGAGGAACATCGCCTTAAAGTGGAGAAAGGATTGCTGTGATAACAATGGGCAACCTTCCTAAGTGCCTTCAGGGTTGCACTTGGTTCCAACAAGAAGACACTAGGGTTGAGGTGAAACCTCCCTTCATTTTTCTGTAATCATTCTGTTCGTTGAATGATTCTTGCTCCTGCAATATCTCTGTTAAGACTATTCACTTTATTTTGAGGGCTTCCCTAACCAGGGTTTGAAGGTGATGTGTGTCACGTTTAGGCCTTCTTAATTTGGGTGAAATGACACTTGAAAGTTCAGGTATTGTTGGCTGTTTTTTCTATAAAATGGCTTCCTATTCTTGTCTATTTTATTTATGGTTTCATATGTGGCTGTTCTTTAATTAATTCATAGTTGCATATTATTCTCGGCTATTTTTGTACTCATTATGAGGATCATCTTTGAAAGGGCTCTCCTTTAATTTTTTTGCATGTTCAAGTAAATCCATATGGTTGGTTAGAGCATGCTTTTAAAAACCTAGCTAGGCCTTCTTCCATGCAAGTTAAAATCCATTTGATTGTTGATCTTGACTCTGTGGTTCATTGTATGGTCACTGATCTTGCCATTCCTATGTTCCTTACATTCTAATGAATATCATAAATATCTTTTTCTAGGGTTTCCCCTCTTGTGTTAGAGGAACATCGCCTTAAAGTGGAGAAATAATTGCTGTGGTAACAATGGGCAACCTTCCTAAGTGCCTTCAGGGTTGCACTTGGTTTTGGGATAGTGCAGTAGTGGAAGGTACCAATCTGCATTTGTAATTTTAAATAATTTTGTCAATGAGAGGCTTTCAGTCAAGAGACAATGGTTGGATGTTGAAAATTGAGGGGAAGGAAATTGCTGATAAGGTTTAAATGTAAATTTACCATTATGATACTGTTAATTTTAGTCAGAAAATCGATGCGAGGCTCAATGTATTAGACACTCCAAGAAATCTGTCTTTCTGAGAATGCTAAATATTTGATGAGAATACTTTCAGCTTTTATATATTTTTAATAACCTGTGTTGATTATGTTACCTACTTTTGGGCAAGCTTTGTCCTTTCTATGAATTGAATCCATTCTGCTGAACATACTTTTGTTAGTTTATGACATTGGAACATTGGTTTTAAGGAATGAGTAAGACAAGTAAAGGTTTCTAGAAAGTGAATTGGGCTGTAGTTTAGTGGGTGAGAGCAGGTGTTGCCACACAAAAGACCCAGGTTCAAACTTCAAACTCCAGTTGGAAATATACATGGAGCCCTGGAAATTAAGTTATGAGCAAAATTTGATAGTGATATGCAGTATTCATTCATAAAGAATGTAGAGGTGACTAAAGAATGAAACTGAGCAAATTATAATGACAATGTGTTCCTTTTATATTGTGAAGGGTCTAACGTTCCTTTAATAAGTTTGTATGAAATCTTATTTTTGCTTAACAAGTTTGACCCTTTGGTACATGGTATTAGTCATTTCAAATTTTTACATTAGGAAGATTCAATCCTAGATGACTGGAAACTATCTCGTGTTGTTATTCATTGATAACTGCTGAAGAAATATATATTATTTTGGTCATTCATGATAACTAGGTGTGACACTTTTGGAAACTAATGATTTGTCTACTTAATCTAAAACAATTAAGTTCTATTCCAGGATGGTTCGGCCCCAGAATCCCTCCTTTCTAGAAGTGCCTTTCGGAAAGCCATCTTTCACCAAGATGAGAATGAAGAAAACTTTGAGGATGCCAAAACAAATATTGAAGAAGACCATTTTTCAGCAGAGAGTTTCAATGTACAAGGTTAGAACTTAGAACCAGTTTCTCTTTATGATACAACTTCAATTTTTACAGAGATAATGCAGTCTATATCATGGGTTAATTCATAGGCTTAGTTACGTCAGTAATGCTTTGTATGAAGTGAATACACTGTTTCTTTTTCCAATTTTCACTAGTATATGTTATTATGCCAACCTTTTCTGACAGCTGTGATTTTTGAGTGATAGATTCTGTTGTTGTTCGCTTCAGAATTTGCTGCCCACGATTGGAAAGGGGGAAAACTGTAAGTTTTAAAATGAACATGTACTTGTTTAGTAGTTTAACATATTCATTAGATGGAGCTGGCAAAAAAAATCAACTTTCATTTGATGTTCCTGGTTTTTTCTGGCAATGCAGGTCTTTAACAATTAGTTTTCTATTTTGTCCTAAATGTTATGGGATAATGATGTTCAGTTAAAGTGAGAAAGTATGCGTATTGCAGGTGTACTTAACTGGTAGTGCATTGGCATTAGGAAACTGGGAGCTGAAAGAAGCTGTTAGACTCTCTTATTTTGGAGATGCTTATTGGCAGGTAGATTGCACAATAAGAAGGGATGAGTTTCCAATTAGATATCCTTTCAATGCTGATAATAACATTTTGTATTGTGAGCTATGCTTCAATTGGCGAGGTATTAATCACTTGTTTATCATCTATCTTTTACGTGTGATGATTTCAATATTAAATGACAACCTATCATCTAGCTTATGCCTTCTTATGGTGTATGCCACACCTGAAATTATCCCAACAATATATCTGGAAAATGATTGATTAATATTAAATTCTATTTGGAATGTGCATGATCATGGACAAGGTTAACTTGGGTCACTTTATTTTAATGTGACTCTTTCCCTTAGTATTTTCCTTAATAATTAAAGGGCACATATAAGTATGTTCTTAAGGAAAAGGACATGAGGATCATTCCCGAAGTTGGTTCTGATAGAGAGCTTAGCTGGGATTCTGTTGCAGGGAGACTGGCTACAATGATTTTTGTATCAGATGGAAGCTTCAGGGTAAGGTCATATGTTTTATATAATCCTTGAGGAATTAACTTGAATAAGTTTCAGTTGATGAAAAATAATGACAATTATATAAACTGATGCTAAATTTATAGATGGCAATGCTTTCTTTTCTTCTTGCAGGAAACACCCTGGCGGGGTGCTGGAGTTGCAATTCCAGTTTTTTCTCTTAGAACAACTGAAGACATTGGAGTGGGTGAATTTCTTGATTTGAAGTTACTTGTTGACTTGTGTGTCAAATCTGGTCTTCATTTAGTTCAGTTGCTTCCAGTAAATGATACTTCTGTTCATAGGATGTGGTGGGATTCCTACCCATACAGGTATATAGACTGGGGAAGAATTCAAATTGTTATGCGAAATTATAAGCTATCATTAGAATCATGAGTTTATTATTTTGTTGCGCAGAATTTTCTGCTAAAGACAGTTGCATGATGAATATTTTGGTTAAAACAATAAATAAGATCAGCACACAAGTTTTTAGTAAGAGATTTCACTAATGTAACTTCACTAACTCTCAAGTTCCTTTAAATGGTTTTTGATTGGGTGGCATTTGCAGCTCTCTTTCTGTGTTTGCCTTGCACCCATTATATTTGAGGGTACAAGCTCTATCACAAAAGATACCTGGGGAAATAAAGGTATAGATTCTTTAAAGCTTAAAGTTCTTAGTGAGATTCCTGGTCATGCTTGAGGCTGCAAGAACTGCCATATAGTTGGTTGTTAACGAGATATTTCGAATTACACAGAACCTTATCTTCTGATGTAAGTAATTGTATGAGAATATTTTAACATCTCTCTCATGTTTGCAGCAAGAGATAGAGAAAGCCAGAGAAAACCTCGACTTGAAGGTCAGTTCAAGTAAACGGTGTTTTTTTATGTCAGGGCATAATTCTAGGCTGCAGGTGCTCGCGTCTTGATTTCTATGATGTAGTCTTTATGTGCTATTTCAGCTTTCTACACAGATGTATCCATGCTAGGATTCCTCCATGGATTATATACAAACCTCTATTTATTGGATGATTTTTCACAGGATGTAGATTATGAAGCGACAATGGCTGCAAAACTAGCAATTGCTAAGAAGATTTTCTACTTAGAGAAAGATGAAGTGCTTAATTCAGATGCTTTCCAGAAGTTCTTCCAGGAGAACAAGGTGACTAAAGGAGGGAATTTAGCATAGTTATATTGATAGATTCAAGTTAGTTGATTTATGTATCATTTGCTTATATAATTATTAAGCATCTTTGTTACTTTGGTTATTGGGTAATCAGTTGCTTGTGAGTGGATTTATTTCTATGTAAGTTTGTCATGAATTATACACCATGGATTGTACTCATTTGTCTAGACAAAGGTGATCATATACACCGGTGACTATTGATTTAATGTGAAAAAAAGTAGTAGATCTTTAATAGATTGTAAACTAATTATGCTCTGTTAAAAAACAGTTTATTTTTTCTTGTAGATAAGTAGCAATTTTAACACATTGATTGCATCTAATATTATGAAATATAATAGGCGATTTGGTAGAGCACCAAGGAATCATTGCATTCTACATTTCTTATAATTTTTCTTTCTTACATTTAATTCTTCTCTGTGGCTAATGGACAGGCCTGGCTGGAACCGTACGCGGCATTTTGTTTTCTCCGGGATTTTTTTGAGACATCAGATCATAGTCAATGGGGCCGCTTATCTAAACCCTCTAAAGCAAAGGTGCCTTGTTTAAACATGATTAGATGGGTTTTATAATTATTATAGTTTTTAAATGCAGTGTAATTGCATTTTCTCATTGATGTTGATGTGTACTTTGAAGGTTATAAAATTATTCTACTATAATCTTGTGAAATGTTAGTGAAGTTGATCAAAATCAATGTCAGGATGAACTTTTTTGATTAGAATAACACGAACATCTCTTTTTAGTTTGTACATTTGAAAATTTCAAGCCCTAAGTGACAGATGTCCTTAGGATCTCAATCAAACAAGTAGATTGCTGAATTCAATTAGTGCTGAAATTAAATTTCAGATGATAGCATCAATCACACACTAGCTAGAAATCAAATAGCAGAAGTGTAAAACTTAATTTCACACATACAAAGATAATTCCTTTTTCAAACTAGCTTTTCATTCTTCAAAACCTCCAAACACTGCCCAAAAAACAGCAACACACAGTTACTGAAATCACCCTAAACTTGAGCTTCTACAGGTTGCTTGAGGTACAGCTGCTGAAAAAAATTAGAAAGAACAGTTCTTTGGTGTACAGTCCTGTTGTATAGAATCTATAGCCCTGTACTGCCTGTGTTACAGATTCCGTACAACTGTATGGATCACCATATTGTTCGCATGGCTGTACAGACTTCCATACGACTGCATGAGATTGTTCTGTATGGCTGTACGGAACTGCACACTGCTTGGAAACGTCCCTTTCCTGGTTGTTTGCACTCTCTCTCTCTCTCTCTCTCTGTCAATACTCAACTGCTCATGTATATGTTCAAAGCCTCTGCCTTGTCCCGTCCTTATTTTCTTGGTAGAAAATCTATTTTTAAGATTACTCCTAGTCTAAGTCATGCATGAGATACACTTTTAGACAAAACTAATTGTTAAATTTGAGTTAACATGTCCTTTGCTTGAGTTAGTTACTTCATTATCCCATTATCAATTCCATTAGACCATTAGCAATCATATTAAGCATGACAGTAACTAATGAAAGAACATTGAATGAAAGTGCAGAAGACAAGCCAAGACAAGGGAACACAAAGATATGGCTCAAGCCAGGGAAAAACCCCAAGATGGGGAAAACCCTTGATCAATTCATCTTATTATCAGATATCAATTGTTCAGCAAAGAGAGAGAGAGAGAGAATACAATAATTAAAAAGGTCGAGATTGACTTGCCAAATAGCACAATCTTTAGATAAATAGATGGCCCAATCACAATTTAGATTCTGAAGCAGTCACGACGTTCCTGTTGACATACAGCTGAAGAGGCTTGGTCTGATTGGAGTTGCTTGCAGATTCTCTCCAATTACATCAGCTTTGCATATGCCTATGCTACTCCATATAAAACATCCTTCCACTGCTGCGGACTCTATTCAAGATGATCCGATCTACTGTGATACAAGGCTGCACTTAATTCAGCCCTCAAACAGACCTACAGGTCAACCTGCCTCCATAAAGATGGGTCTGCGATCAACATGAGCAGATGATAATCGTCTCGTCCCACTGATCAATAATTTAGTGCCTGCGGCTAGCATGAGGAAGGATCCTTGAAGATGTGACCCATCAGGGAGAGGATTTTCACACCATTAATTCATACCCAAACCCTCCTTGTGCCTGCGGTTAGCCTTCATAGTAACTCGGACCTATGGTAGGAGATAGTAGAGCCCAAAACAGTCCATGAACAAATCCAAACTAGCCTCTAACAAGTTCGGCCTTCTTCTTGAGGAATTCGGTTCATCAGACAGCCCAACCAAGATATCCATCTATCCTTCCTTCTTCGTAAGAGCTAACCTTCCTTCTGCAGCCATTTCAGAGAGAGAAAATGTGTAATAGGATGTGTCCAAATGAGGGTGAAGGCACCTCTATTTATACAATTCGATGGGGGTCAAGATATGTGTCTATTGGGTTTAATGAGCTGACATATGGGAGAGGGCGACCCTGATAATTTGCATGTGCGAAAACAAAAATTCAAAATCACACTTCCGCTTGTCCCAATTTGATGTTGTGAGGTGATCTTTATATTGATTTTGGTCCTCTCGAAAAGAGGAATTTAATGCAATCATCATCTCCATCAAATGAGCTGTCCCCAAGGTTGAATTTGGCCCTAGTTGCCAATTTTAAGACTCCCTCTCAACTCGGGATAATTCCACCTACCAATCCATTTGTCATCATCGATCATCATGCCATCCTATCGTCATGTATCATCTCTATCATCTTTGCTCCTTTCTGCTTAACTATGATGTAATAATGAAGAAGAATTGATTGAGAGTGAGTCACAAGACCTTACCACTCTCGGTGACAAAAGTCAGTCAGAGGTAGAACCTCGATTGATCCCGATCAATTTGATGAACACCATGCATCCTAGACATAGGGAGTATGGCAATACGATGCATCCATTGATAGTGCTATGGTCCCTATCCACTTTTCCCAACTCATTGGCCGGATGAGAGGTACTTCCCATGTGTCCTAGACTACATGGGTAGGATGATCTTGAATCAATAGCAAGGAAATAATATATCACATCTGCTCACAACCACACGTAGGGAAAGGAGAAACGACGTCCTACAAACACATGTCACAACCACATGTAGGGAAAGGATAAACCACATCCTACAAACACATGTCACAACCATAGGTAGGAAAGGATAAACCACATCCTACACGCATGCAAACCATCTAGAGTAGGGAAAGGATGAACCGTGTCCTACATGCATGCGAACCAACAATCGTAGGAAGGATCCTACATGTGGGAAAGGATGAACCACGTCCCACCGACATATCAACCATCAATCATAGGGAATGAGCATCCTACATGTGGGGAAAGGATGAACCACGTCCCATTCACATGTAAACAAATGTCTATATGCATCTCCCACTGGGGTATCCGGGGAGAAGGTGAATCACTTATCCTGCTCATATGCCATAGGAGAAGGTGAACCACACATCCTATGCATATGTCATCAATAGTAGGGGAAGGTGAACCACTCACCCTACACACATGTCAACCACCATGGGATATCACGGGGGAAGGTGAACCACTCACCTTGTACACATCGCACCAATAAGGGAAGGTGAACCACTCACCCTATGGTCGCTCATAACTCAATAAGTACCCCAAGCCCCTAGGAGCTCCCAAAGCTCAATGTCCAACTCAAGCGTGACCCTCATGGGAGGGTCCTTCAATGACTTCCAGCCTTTCTCTGAAGAAAGATAATCTTACCAAGATGCTATGTCTCATTCAACCAATAGTGATGGAGCTTGGTAGCTTTTCAATGTACCATATCAATCCTCGACGATACCCAATATTTAGAGTTGTCGTGGAACATGGATTCTATGGGAAATGAATCTTACTTAAGAATATACCATGGTTGTTATTAACATGTGCTCAAATGTCTCACAGAAGAGCTTCCTCAATCAACTGGCTCCATACTAGCTGCTATATACATTCAACCTCAATGGCAATCGAATGGTGATCCTTTTGAAGCAGCATCAAAATTTTCAAGGAATATTAGATTCCAGCAGTGTACCTCAGATTATATAATTACAAATATATCTAAATAAAGCAGCTATCCAATATATGAGACTCATTCATAAATTGACTCAGAGTCTTCATAGTAGTAAGTCATGCATTCAACATTAATGCTTTCAACAGAATCAAAATGTATAACGCCAGCTGTGCTCTTCTTACTCATCATTCTGCCAATCGAGTCAGTATCAAAATAGCCATGAACTCCTATATTCTGGCAATCAATTTCAGATCATAAATAATATCGTCCAAGGGATATCTCAACAAGCAGCTATCCAAGAAAACCAGGGATCAACAACTTTTACATCTCATCAAGGATTTCCATCTGTGCTTAACAGGATTTAAACAAATATCATTAATGGTTCTATTTTCGATCATGGCTCCCTCTAAATATCAGGAAAGTGACATACTGTTTTCTTTCCTGTCATTATGTGCTTAAAGTTTTCATGTAACTTCTCAGGCAACCAGAGATATATTGAATCATTTTTAGAGTCATTAGATCAGCAGTCAAGTCTTTGCTTTTATCAAAGTCTTTTGACATGATCTTCCTTATAATAATTATTGGGCAGGAAGAGTCATCAAGCCATTTTGTCAGGGGTTGAATAGCTCCTTCTGCAGACTGACTTCAGTTTGATCATCGGGCCTTCATCGGACTACTTTTCATCTTTAATATCATAAAGTCAAGGTGCCCAATGATCAATCAAAATTAGAGACTTCTCAGTCCTCTCCATCAATGCTTTCTCAGTGGGGTACTTTTGTTCTTTGTAATTGTAAGGGCTGCTGCAAGCTTCTGTTCCAAAGGGCCATAAACCTGCCCTTTAAAGGAGGAAACTTCCAAATATTGCAACCTATATTCTTTTTGAACTTTTGCCAGCTTCAAAAACTTCCTCCAGATTGCCTCAAACAACGATGGATCTATTTATATTGATGTAGACTGTTTTGTTTTGTAACTCGTCTTTTTACAATAACTTTTGCTAGATCCCTTTCAAAGGGTAACAACACTGCTTTCCTTGATCTAGCCTTCGTGCTACAGACAACATGTTTCAATAATACTACTACAGGTCTCTAAGATGAATTTTGATATAGAAGGTTTCAAGGAGACCGTCCCTTCTCAAAACTTAAAGATGATTAATGCCTTTCTATACTTTTGTTATAGAGTATTAAATGCTTCCTCTTCTTGATGGCGTGACCAAGATGTCTATACCTTAGGAGTATAACACCGTTGCCACCGAAAATCAACAATCTCCATAGGTTGACTCTTCTGAGATAAGAAGTTTAGGCTATGTATATATGTATGTGCTGATGATGTCACTTAGTACATAAATACGAGATAGGAGTCTCGATCTCTCTTCGTTTGAGTCAGAGGCTTGAATTAAGTTCTCTTGAAATATAAAGGACATCAGGCCCTGAAACTCAAAAAATTCTGATTGATATTCGGTCACTTCCAACACCTTCATCACTTACTCAAATCAACCCAATCATTATGTCACTTATCACACATTATTAATATAACTACATTGTTCAACATAATGCATTCATCCTATAGCCACACAGACACGCTAAAAACACAACAATCTGTTTTAATCACAAGTACAACTGGAATTGGATTTTCAAAGCACAAATCTACACGACTCAAATTACATTTCCAAACTCAATGTTGCTTGATATACTGTAATTTTGATCCTTAGCTATAGGTGACCCAATTTGAGTGCTTAACCTAGTCATCTCACGCACTCTATACAAATTTGAACAATTTCCACTTGATAATCAACTCATATCTTATATCTTGAGTTTGCCACTGTTGAGTTTGAAGTTGCCCTGACAAGATTTGATCCGATTTAATCTTTTCAGCCAATTTGTTCTGAACAAACCTTTGTCCTGTCTTAGTGCTGAAGATGCATCACATGAAGAAGTCATAAATAAAGCTAGAATCTGGCCCACATACTTCAATGAAGGAGATTCAAGTGTTGTCTTCAAGTTTCTGTCAGATTGACTGCTGTGAAATGCCTTGAATTCTTCATCTATAGACAGTGAGACACTTCTTGTGACTGCTCCAGATAGAACTTTTAAACGAGACTTTTCAGATTTGGCACAACAGATGGATCCTTGATCCTATTGCAATTTTGGTGACACAGAATAGGGCTTGGACTGTCATAACTTCACCTCATACATTCTTTAATCCACACTATGAAATCAAACTTTCATGCTCAGAATAGTGACACTCAGGGCTGCGTCTCAAATGATGTCTTTACACTGACAAAAAAATAGGTAACAAGCATAGAGATTTATTTGATAAATGGTCCATGTAGTAAGTCCTCAACAGGTGATCACAATTTGCCTCAGATTCCACTTTAACAGATGTCTTAATAAATCGATGAATGGCTTTCTTGGATCAGACGATAAAATCATCATAATTAATGCTTCAGAAAAGTAAGGTAAAACCGCGAACAAAGGAGATTTTGCCCAGAAAGTTTCAATTGAGACAGATTTGATTAAGGCCGAAAATGCTACTGATAAAGATCACGAATTAGGCCTCAGGAGATGAGCGAAGGAAGACTTCAGACAGACTCGGATTAGGGCATGCAAATAGCTTTAGAAACCCATACAGATTTGCCTTAATAGTTTCGCACTATACCTCAGGAGCTGCAGAGAGCACAGAGAGAAATTTCATGCCATCGTAATCTTCCAAACTTCATAGACATCCTTCAGACTGCAGAAGGAGGAAACAATGGATACTTGTTAACAAACTTCACTTGGAGATTGCTTTCCCTTACACTCTTGCTTGGGCTTTTCCTCACCTGAGCCTTGATCCCATGTTAATTTTGAGTTAACATGTTCTTTGCTTAAGTTAGTTATTTCTGTTGGGAAATGTAACTAGGTTCGGTCTTCATTTAATGTACTTGAGTCATCTTGTAATGTACTTGACAAAAGAATAAAGAAAAAAATTATTATTATTATTATTATTGTGACTTATTAAAGCACAGGCTTCATGCTTGGGTCACCATGTTTTAGGTCAAAGTCCCCAATGAGGAATTCTAGGATTTACTCTGAGTTAATAGAGTCATTTTACATTTAAAGAGACCCTTCTTGGGCTTTTGAATCATGTAAAAAGGTTTAATATTGAGTAAAATATGAATTTTGTGACCTCCACACCAAGTCGGCCTAAAGGGGATCATGTTTGCCTAAGAGACACCTATTCAACCTCACCTGGAGCCTATAAAAGGAAGGAAATCGAATTCATTTGGAGCACTCTCTCACATCAAGTTCGATATCTCTTGTAGTTGGGAAAAGTTTGAAGTCTGTTTCCGGGAAGCTGAAAGAAGTGCGAGTTTGGGGAAGTTCAAGGAGAAGAAGAAAAATAGAATTTTGGTGCCTCTATCTCTTTGTTTCGTGCCCTAGATTGGGAGATCAAAGTCTTCCAAGTTTTGTTGCTACCAAAAGCAGTCAGCTACTGCCTAGTCGAAGTTGCTGGAAAGGGGTCAAAGTTCTGGGAGGCTGACTTGGTGTGGATGGAAGGTCCAGTATATGTCTAGGGTAAAGAGTCTCAAAGAATACTATTGAAAGGAAGAATTATCTTGACTGGGATTTCCCTTCGAGGGGTTTTTTCCCTGACATAGTGCCTAAATCTTGTGTCGATTGTTTTATGTGCTGTTTTTGGTAATTGCTTGATGAACTAAAAGAAAGAAGATATAAAGAATCAATATAACAAGAAACATCACAAGTAACTATCAAGAATAAGAAAATCTTTCTGCTTTTCTGATTTTCTAACAACATCATATCATAAGCCCATTATATATTCCATTAGCCCATTAGCAATCATATGACAATAATTATTGAAAGAACATTAAATGAGAATGTAGAAGACAAGCCAAGACAAGAAAATGCAGGAATTTGCTCAACCCAGGGAAAAACCCCAAGATGGGGAAAACCCTTGATCAATTTTTCTTATTATTATAATCAAATGCTTCAGCAGAGCGAGAGAGAGTACAATAATTAAAAGGTCGAGATTGACTTGCCAAATAGCACAATCTTTAGATAAATAGATGGCTCAATCACAATTTAGATTTTGGAGCAGTCAAGACGTTCTTGTTGACATACAGCTGAAGAGGCTTGGTCTGATTGGAGTTGCTTGCAAATTCTCTCCAATTACATCAACTCTGCATATGCCTATGCTACTCCATTTAAAAGATCCTTCTACTGCTACAGACTCTATTCAAGATGATTTGATCTTACTTTGATACAAGGTTGCACTTAATTCAGCCCTCAAACAGACCTACACGTCAACCTGCCTCCATAAAGATGGGTCTGCGATCAACATGAGCAAATGATAATCGTCTCCTCCCACTGATCAATAAGTTAGTGCCTGCGGCTAGCATGAGGAAGGATCCTTGAAGATACGGCCCACTAGGGAGAGGATTTACACACCATTAATTCATACTCAAGCCCTCCTTGTGCTTGCGGTCAGCCTTCATAGTAACTTAGATATGTGGTAGGAGATAGTGGAGCCCAAAACAGTCCATGAACAAACCCAAACTAGCCTCTAATAGGCTCAGCCTTCTTTTTGAGGAATTCAGTTCATCAGACAACCCAACCAAGATATACATCTATCCTTCCTTCTTCGCAGGAGCTAACCTTCTTTCTGTGACCATTTCAGAGAGAGAAAATGTGTAATAGGATGTGTCCAAATGAGGGTGAAGGCACCTCTATTTATACAATTCGATGGGGGTCAAGAGACGTGTCTATTGGGTTTAATTAGCCAACATATAGGAGAGGCCAACCCTGATAATTTGCATGTGAGAAAAAAAAATTCAAAATCACACTTCCGCTTGTCCAAATGAGGTGATATTTATATCGATTTTGGTCCTCTCGAAAAGAGGAATTTAATGCAATCATCATCTCCATCAAATGAGCTGTCCCCAAGTGGAAGTCGGCCCTAGTTTCCAATTTTAACACTAATAAATACAAGATTTTCACTTTTTTTTTTTACAGAAGTGAATTACAAAACAGAATTACTTTTCTAAAAGTAGAATTATTTTTTGAAAATATCTCGAATTACTTAATCCAAATTCACGCTAAACTTGTGTGGAAGTTCTTGTTACCCATAATTCTTTTGTGATAGCAATATAGGTGTCCTAGAGATATTTTGAAGATATGGTGAAGACATTGTGGTGGCACAAGCAGAGGATGGGAGGAAAATATGGTAATGGTACAACAAGGAAGGAGTCGGCGAGAAACCTCTTGTTCAGGGCTCTCCCCCTGTTAGAAGGAGTTTTGGTGCTTAGCCACTAGCATGGGCTTACTGAAAACAAGGTCATCTCTGTTGCCAATATCTAGACTCAGGTACTGATGGTCATTCCAAATGCAGAGGTTGTGCAGGAAACAAGCAATAGAGAAGGATTAGGTGGCAACATCCCTGTGATTGTAAATCTATGGATGACCTCAACCCTCACCAATATTTATTGAGTCATGGTTTTCCTAAGAATCTGTTGCAGTGGCAAAGATGGTTCAGTTTCTGAAACTACTCGGGGGAAGGTTGCTTCATTACCATCATCCATGGTTGCAACAGGTAAAGAGACTATTATATGTATGCTAGCATCCCTTATGGTGGTAGTGCACACCACTATAGCATATATGTGTCTATGTTCGGGCTGCTGTGACAAAGGTTTTAAATTTTAATATTGATGCAGAGCCCAAATGAGTCATTTGATGAACTTGAAGCCATCATTGCTAGTGAGCTATTAAATCTGGTCACGGTCCGTTTGTATTGCAAAGAATGTAGCTCATTTCGAGGAATATTGAGTACTCCTTAAGAATAAAAGGTCTGTGTTCCACACAAGAACTTGGACAACTTGGGGTATTGATACGAAATAGTGCAGAAATGAATACAACCCTGAATGTTTGGTTAGGTAGACATATATGTGTAGAAAGCTCCGACCTGTACTTGGGCCAATATAAATAAATCTATAGTAAAACTTGTGAAATTTTCAATCTGAATTACTACTGCAGTGATTGATTTATTTCACCTACTTATTTATGATAAGTTATTTACAAATGCTTCAGTAAATTCTAAAATAAACACAACTGCAATATTCACTTAATCAAAAGCAAAAGAACAAATAGAACACATATAACACAATAGAAACAATCACATGAACACAGTTATTTTTGGACAATTGTCCTCGGAAAAACCCAATGTGGGAAAACCGGTGCATTAGATGAGGGTTTATATTATTCTTCAACAGTGGAAATCATTTACAGAAAATATGACGAGCAGATGTCTAGCATACACCTGAGATAATTTTTCCGAACACTTCAGAAGAATTACTAACACACTGGAGGCACCCTTCCTTCCTCTGCGTGGCCTTCTGCGCAGTCATTGCACTGGATTGCGTCACTCTGCATGGAGGACAAGTGCTGTTGCTCAGCGCTGCCCCCTTTGCGTCCTCCTTCTGCCTTCTTCTTCCTCTGCTGACTTCCCCTTCCTCCTTCTGTCTTCGCAACTTTGCGTCTACAACCTCACCCTCTAAAATCGAATTCTCTTACTTTAGAATCGATTTCCTTTGGACACTGAGTGTGTGCCTAGCTTACTTTCCAAATGACCCTCAAGCCTTCTCTTATAGTCTTCTCGTTGATGAATCAACGACCCCGATTAGATCTCTAATCAATGGCTCAAATTAAAAAATGACTTGATCTTCGTCTTCTAGAAGATTCACACTCTGCTTTATTAATACCATTTAATTATTTAATTTCCTTATGTTTAGACTTAGGGATCACTTTAAAATAATTAATTATTTTAATAAAGCATGATCCGAATGGAATTTCCACAACCGGTTTCTGGGTTCTCTGGAATACTGATGTCCAAGCCTCCTGGTCTCTCGTAACAAGCAAGATTGGCAAAGTCCGATCACAGAGTTAACATCATTTCAACCAACTTTGGGATTCTAGGATCTAGCCCTCCTGAATCCGGAGAGGGATCTCTCCAATATGTACAAAGATGGATATTGTCTTTGAAGTTTGGGGTGATGGTATTAGGCTAGTTATGAAGACCAAGGGTTTTGTTTGGTTTTCTCGGATGGTTGAACATAGTTGCTGTCTGAGGCGGAAAGATCTATATGCAAATAGGTTCAAAGGTGAGAAGTTGCAAGCAAACAAAGTAAGCTTCGATCATGAAAAGAGATGATGGCAAGCTTCAATCCATTGGGCTATGGAGTCATAAGAGAATTTAATTGAAACATTCAGGTTCAAGAGTAATCTATGGGGCAAGTCATCTATGCCTAAGGATCTCTTTAAAGTTTGATTTATGGAATGAGGTGATACAATAAGAAAGGGAAATAACAGATGCTGAACAAAGAGCAGCCCAGGATCTGGTAAGTACTTTGAAACTAGCCAGCCTTTGACCAGGCACTTAAGGAAAACATAGAAGCAAACTAGGATCTGGTAAGTACTTTGAAACTATCCAGCCTTTGATACACTTCTAATAGAACACAAATTAAAAACAAAGGGAAACTTGAAGGCAACCTTTGGAGCAGAGACTAGCGGGCAGGGCTCACCTTTCTCCTCATCTTAGTTCTCCTTTACTCAGTTACTTCCAAGACAATCACCAAGATAACACAGAATGGCCCAAGATCTGATAAGTACTTTGAAACTAGTCAGCTTTTGACACATCCTAAGGGAAACATACAGATAGTTGAGCAAACAAGAAAGGGACTCAGGGCTAACCTTTGATTTCCTCAATTCATTCCTTACACAACCTATATGAAAGTAACATTTAAAAACAACATTTGGCAGTGACGAAAAGATGAGGGAACGCCAGCATCTCTGTGCTTAGACCGAATTAAATCATTTCTAAATAACACAATAAGAAGAAAACATTGGGATAAAGATTTTTCAGCCAGAGAAGATCACTGGTATACAACAAATTCTAACACTGTTTAAACTGTTCTTTATAGTGGAAAATGAAACAAATTGTAAACAGAAATAAAATGACAAGTTACAGTGAGAATAACATCACCATCAGCATAGACCAGGATCCCATAAATCAGCTTGTATTGATTGCTTCAAACCGGTTACAATCTTCAAGTCCAATGTTTTAATACATCTCTCTTCACAACCTAACCTATTTGTTACAAGTAGAGCTCCAAGAGCCCATGAAACCACTATTTACAGTCAAGAGTTCTCCACTCAGAAATAGCTACAGCGCTTCAGCAATTACATTGACAACCAACTAACAAAAAACCAACCCCTCACTCATCTTCTATTGAAGTATTTATAGAAGGGTGAGGAGGTGAGATCTGATGAAAAGATCTCAAATAAAATCAATGCAGAATTAATGTCTTCCCGACCCCGTGAGGCTCGATGAAGAAATTCTACAGGTGTTACATTGCATTAATGTGTTTATACTTAAGAAGTAAGCTCGAAGAGAGCTTATGTTGACCTTTGAGGCTCTGCGTACTGTTAGGGTTACTCTGCAAACATTCTGTCATTGAAATCTGGTGCAGAAATAACTTCTTGGTTGTTCCGAGGCATAATATCTGATCTCGTTCAATAAATTCATCCTCTGATTGAGCATTCTGAGGCAATAGGTGGCACTGTAGTGGTTGAGGAATCAATTCGCCTCAAAGTATGGCGGTGGAGGCGATCTGTCTGATGAACACTTTTAGGTTTTGCTTTAATCCGTGTTCTGAGCCGGGGATTAGGCTTTTGATAACCATCTTAGCCGTAATCCCCGCCAATTTATTCATAAAACTGCTGCTCTGGTTCATTCTGTCTTCAAAACCTGATACTCTTTCTCTGCTCTGATATCGATGGCATTCTTCGAGCTTTACGGGGATATGTGGCAACCAAAGCTCATGAAACTTTGTTGATATCATTGTTCTTCTCCGTATGACCGATTCCCTGGATAAATCGGAAGGATTGGAGTCGTCACCCTCGTCCTTTAGATTCTCATAGAATACGAAGAAAAAACCTTAAAAACCTGCAAAATACAAGAAAAATGAGGAAATCCTGCGTTATATGGATAGACTGCATCGGAAGTCGTGCGGGAAAATGGAGAGATCGGAACCGTTGATCGTATCGCGATCAACGGTTGGGAGAAAATTGAACAGTCAACGGGGAAAAAGGTGGATTGTACAACGGAATCGGGAGGACAAATGAGAGTCGTCGATCCACGGAGATCGACGGTGGGGATCGTCTCTTGAATGCGCCGGGGAATATTTAACGGGCGGGCAAGTTCGTTAAAGGGTGAGCGGAAAAGGCGATCAGGGACCGTCGGATGGGAGGGCCCAGATCTGACGGCGGGGGTGAATCCCGCTGCGGGGCCATAGGACGAGGTTTAACGCACGGGAAATAGACATGGCACGGCAGTTTTGGGATGAAGTGGCGAACACGTGTCAGCCAGCGTGTGGGATCGCTGGCCGACGGTATAAAACCTCTCCCGGACGAAAGGTGGTGCGGGCACAAAACCGGTGGAAATGGAAAACAGCGTGGCGAAGGGGGGTCCACCAGGTGAGGGGTACACTCCGCACCGTTGATCCGTGGGACAGATCGACGGCGGAGTTTTAATATGATTTTCTTTGGTGGAAAAATAAAATAAACCCGATTTTGCGTTTTACAAAGGTTTTCAATGTTTTCGGGTGATAAATTATTTCTGAGGGTTAAGCGCCTGGCGGTCTTAGCACACGGTTCTGGCGGGGGGACATATGGATGGAGAGAAAGCAGGGGCTTAGCCTGAGGGGCTAAAGCCTAACGCATAAAAAACGCATGTTTTTCTATGGTTTTTAACTGTTTTTTGCAAAAGGAGAAAGGTTCCGATAGGTCAAAAAGTGGGTTTTTAACCTTAGGAAATGAGATTAATGGAGGAATAAGGAATATAAAAGGGTTTTATGGGGTTTTTATGGATGAAATGAGACTTGAAGAAACGAAGGAAAGGTGGAAGAAGGGGAGAGGAAAAAGGAGGAGGATGCAGCAATATTTGATTAGGATTTTCATGGAACATCAGAGGCAGAGAGGATGAAGAGTATGTAGAACCAATCAGTAGTTTGTGATCTTACCAACAGTCTTCAAGCACCAACAAGTTTCAGGATTGAATTTGTTTCTTGAAGGCTGCAAAGAATATTTAGCCACCAACTGATATAATTGAAAAATATAGGTGGCTAACAGTGGCTCCACTTGGGGATGGTGTCTTCTTGAAGACATCAAGAATCCAGACTTGATTTCTCTGGGATGCTGACTGGTGTCTGACCCATTGCTTGCTCTTGCTTCCTTCTGGACAAAAATCATGTCAGCTATGAAAGAGAGATGAATTTCATCAATACAACTTCTACCTACCCCAATCCTACTGATCTAACATTTTTTCTTCATCAGAGTGCACTTGGATTGGCAAACTCTTAACACAACATTTTATTCTTTTGAAAGCAGGAAATCTAATCTACTTCTACTCCTTATTTCTCCCTGAACTCAGATTAAACAGTTGAGTTCAGATATTCCTCTACCTATTCTACTGTTTGTTGGGATTAAACAGTCCAACAAACTTTCATTCTCTAAATTCTACAACAGAAATTTAAAAATAGCCAAGCCAAGTTTGGACTGTTTGACCTGCTATGATCTATGGCATAAGAACAATTTGCACATAGATTATTATTTGCAGAAAACTGAAAATCAAAACAGAAGGCTTAAGATCTGAAAGTTTCTTGTCATGGCCTTTTCTTATTTTCATAGCTCTGTTCTTGCTTTTTCTTTTTGGTGAGCTATCTTTGCTTCTCTTCTGGTTCAAGTTTTGAGCGAATTAGAACCAGGTCTTTTCTCTTTGACTCAGAAATTGGAGTAGTTCTGAGTCATTTCTTTGGAAACTTTGGTTCAGATTTTGAGTTTGTTTGAACCTTCATTTCTACCCTAATCTATCTATTGATAAGCCAAGATTAAACAGTTTGGCAAATCAAATTTGCTACCCTATCAGCAGAAAATTGAAAGCTAATTAGTCAAGATTAAACAGTTTGACCAATTAGAAGTGTGTTTCAAGGAGTGGCATTTAAGCTTGCACACTTTCAGATTTATTTCTCTTTTTTGGCATGGGGCTTTGCCTTTCTTGTTTTCATTTCTGCCCTCTTTTCTTTCTTTCTTTGTTTTTTGTATTTTTTGATTTTTCATAACTTTAAATGCAATGGTGGATGAAATATTTACAGTGGAAAAAAGGTGAAAAGGCTTCAAACATGAAATAATTTAAGACCGGTAATGCTTAAGCATCCTGCCATTGATAGGACCCCCAAACAATTCTGCTCCATTCAGCTCTTGTAAGAAGAATGCATTGTTCCCAGCAACTGAATGAACGGAGTAAGGGCCAAGCCACAGATTGTCAAATTTACCATGCTTTCCCTTGTCCTCCCTCTTTGAGTCCCACTTTAAAACTTTGTCCCCAACTTTGAAATTACTGGCCTTTGTTCTTCTGTCAAATATCTTCTTGATATTGTCTTGCTTCTGTAATGCTTTGTGGTACACTTCCTCCCTGATTTGCTGAAGATGGATGGTCTGATTTATCCTTCTGACTATGTCATTCTCTTCAGTCTGTAACTCTTGAATTAACTTCATAACTGGTACACCAAGGCTGTTAGGAAAAATTGCATCTGTACCATACACAAGCTGGAAGGGTGACATACCAATGGATTTCTTCAATGTTAATCTGTCAGCCCATAGTGCATGGACCAGCTTTATGTGCCAAGACTTCTTGTTGTCCTCCAACAGTTTCTTTATTATGTTCACTAAGCTTTTGTTGGAAGATTCTGCAAGTCCATTACCTTGAGGGTAATAGGCTGTGGAGTGCCCCAATGCTATCTGTTATTTGTGACAGAATTCTACCATTTTCCTTGACCCAAATGCTGCTGCATTATCTGTGATGATTTTAGTAGGACAGCCAAATCTGGAGAGGATGTTGGTTTCTATGAATTTAATGATAACTGAATCATTGGCCTGTCTACATGGAATGGCTTCTATCCACTTAGTGAAGTAGTCTGTGGCAGTAAGGATCCACCTATGTTGGGAAGAGGATGGTGGGTGGAGTTCTCCTATGAAGTCAAGTCCCCACTGTTGAAAAGGGGCTTCAACAGTAATTGGATGCAGAGGAAGGGGTAGTAATTTTCTCTTGCCCTCGAACAATTGGCATTTATGGCAAGTGGTTGTCAGTTTGTGTACATCAAGAAAAAGAGTAGGCCAATAGAAACCAGCCCTCAAAATTTTGTTGGTTGTTGACTTCCAGTACAAATGGCCTCCACACTCTCCTTCATGGAATTCCTGCTTAATCTTTTCTGCATCAAACTCAGGCAAACATTTAAGCAATATACCACTAGCATTTTTCCAATAAAGACATTTATCAATAATGCAATAGTTTATAGCTTTTAACTTTAGGAATCTTGCCTTTGTTTTGGATAAACCAGGAGGTGTGTTTAAATTAAGCAAAACATAAACAATATCAGTATACCAAGGAGAATTCGCAAAATAATCTTCAACAATGGGAGTTGAGAATTCTTCTTGGTCATCCAGAGCATTAATCATATTAATATCAAGAACTTCACAATTTGATTCAGCCATTAGCCTAGCTAGACCCTGACCTTTGATGAGCTTAGTGGGTTTAATCTCTAAATCGTATTCAAGAATAACAGCAATCCACTTACCTCTCTTACCATCTGGATCCTGGGTTAGAATGTCTTTTACAACCGAATTTGGGACAAAGGCAATGATGTGTGAGTGAAGGATGTATACCCTGAAGTCTTTTAAAGCTTTTACCAAAGCAAAAGCCTGTTTTTCCATAATGTTATACCTCAAAGGGGCATCCCTCAATGCCTTACTAAAGAACGCAATGGGCTGCTCTTGTCCTTGTGGATTTTTCTGTAAAAGGACAACAGCTATAGTATGTTCTGATGCAAATGAGAAGATATAAAAATCTTTTGAGAAATCCGGACTTATGAGAACTGGTGTTTTGGTTAACGCTTGTTTAACCAGTTCAAAAGATGTCTTTGCTTCTGCGGTCCATTTTACCCCTTGCTCCTTTTTTAACATGTTTGTGATATTCCTAAGGAGCTCGGCCAGGTTGGGGATGAACCTTCTCAAAAAGTTTATCTTTCCGATGAAAGACTGCAACTCTTTGATATTTCGAGGATGAGAGATTTGCAATATGGCCTCAATCCTCATGGGATCTATCTTTATGCCCTGCTCTGAAATGATATGCCCAAGAAGCTTACCTTCTTGGAGACCAAATAATGTCTTCTTGGGGTTCAAAGATATCCCAAACCTTCTGCACTTCTCGAAAACTTTCCTCAAATGTTCCAAGTGTTCTTCATCTGTTTTTGAAAACACAGTTACATCATCAAGATAGATAATGATGAAGAAGCCTAATTCTTCCGAGAATGCTATGTCCATGGCTCTCTGAAAGGTTGCTCCAGCATTCATTAAACCAAAAGGCATTTTCACATACATGAAAGTGCCCCATGGTGTAGTAAAAGCCGTCTTTAATTGATCATCAGGGTGGACTAGGACTTGATTATACCCTGAATAGCCATCCAACAAAGAAATTCTTTTAGACCCCACCACCCTTTGCAAAATATGATCCATCTTGGGTAAAGGGTAGTTGTCTTTCAATGAAGCTTTGTTTAAATTTCTAAAGTCTATACAAAGCCTGATTTCTCCAGTCTTCTTCCTAACTGACACCAGATTAGATACCCACTCAGAATATCTAATAGGGACAATAATGCCAGCATCATGCATCTTCATAATTTCCTTCTTAACCAATGGCAGCTGGACAGGGTTGATTCTGCGCAGTTTTTGTTTGAATGGTTTTTGGTTTTCTTTAAGAGGGATTTTGTGCTGTATTATTTCAGTGTCATAGGATTTAAGATCTTCATAACTCCATGCAAAAACATCAGAAAATTCTTTAAACAACTCCAAGTATTTGAGTTTAATGTTAGCTGGTAAAGTTTTAGACAGTTTAATCAATCTCGGTTTTTCCTCACTGCCTATATTACATTCCTCCACTTCGGTTTCCACAGGTTCCAGTTTTGGTTTGTTGGCCACATCATCAAAATCAAATAGTTCTTCTAGAGGGGCCAAACCCTTGGGCAGACTATCATTATTAGAATGCAAAGTTTCTATTTCTTCTGTTTCGGGTTTTGCACTTAATTCTGTTTGGTTTCTAGATGTGACAGTCTGAAGGTTTATATCTACCAGCTGAGGAGATGGTTCTTCTTCACCAAGAAAATTTTCTTCACTGCAGTCTGTATCATAGTCTGAATCTGAACTATGGGGTTCAAACTCATTTCTGAATTGCATGAAGTCTTCTATTTGTTTATCTCCATCAAATACTTGCCAATATTTCTTGTTATCTGGGATAGCTGGTCTGAATTTTATCTGAGAGGTGTCATCATACAGCATTGGGCAGGTTCTAGCAGCAAAGGCTAAATTGTGGGCAGCAATGTTTCTTTTCCTTGGGACAAAAGATAAGGTGTACTCCTCAAATGTTTTCAAAAGATCAATGACATCATTCCTGTAGGCCCTAAGTCTGGGGTGATTTGCATTATACTCCCCATTGACTTGCCTAATGATTAATTCAGAATCCCCATATGCATCGATTCTCTTGGCACCTAGTTTTTTCAAAAGATGCAAGCCTAAGAGAAGGGATTCATATTCTGCTATGTTGTTGGAACACTGAAAGTTTAATTTGCATGAGATACATTCTGTATGATTATTTTCAGTGTTAGTGATCCAGACACCTGCACCAGCATTTTTTTTGGTGCATGACCCATCAAAATACATAGTCCAGAGAGGCAGATTTTCAGCTTGGTGAATGGACTTTGTATTTTCTGATTCCTCAAGTTTTTCATCGGGCTGAGGACTGTATCCCTGACTGCCAAAATTTAAGTTCAAAGGATCGATAACTTGCAGTTCAAGATCTGTGTTTAGTTTGCTAGGATCTTCAGACACAATAGACTGTTCCGGCATTTCAGCGTTGTGTCCCTCTCCCTCTGTTTCAGTCATCATTTCCTTTGAAATGACTTGTCCCGTAAGTGTTTCATCATTGAACATGATGAAAGAATCAAGGCTCGTGCTTATAGCATAGAGAGGGGAGTTTTGAGGCCGATCTTGACTTGTCACTGTGTACTGCATGTGGGATTCCCTGTAAAGTCTTCTAGTCTGATTAAAAACAGGGATAGTCGCATAAGTCATATCCATCTGCATGGTTCCCTGCAGTTTAGCACCCCAAGATCTTGATAAAAGCATTCCATACTTTGGGGGGACATCAGCCACAACAACATCCATGACTAAACATTTGGCTGGAATCTGGGCTAAGTTAACACAGAGATCCTTTATCAAACCTAGACATTTAACTCTGCTTGAGTCAAAGGAGTACAAATCTTTGTAAGGTCTGGTAATTTCAAGACCCAGGCTTTCCATTACAGCTTTTGGCATTAAATTATGGGAAGCGCCTGAGTCATGCATAGCATTGTGCAGAATTTTGTCATGAACGTTTAAGCTTACATAAAAGGGAGGGATAGGACCCTCTTGGAACTTTCCTTCAATCTCGGGACCAAAAATAAGCTCTGGTTGGTCATCATTAAGATTGAGGGTGTCTTCATTATTTTCTAAGTTCAAAGCCTTCAAAATTTTGGACCTATATACATGCTGGGCAGCTAACTCAGTCAAAGGAACAGAGATTTTGATCTTTGAGATTTCCTGTTCCAGGCTGAAAAGGTTTTGATTCTTCAGAGCATTGACTTCAGCCTTGTTTACTGCCACTTTATCAGCAAAAACAGCTTGCTGATTTGGTTTATCTACAGTTGAAACAGTTACTTTTGCAGGAGTACTAACTGAGGTGCTAGTACTACTAATGTTTTCACTCTGTTTTTCAATATTTTGAGTGTCTTTCTCTTTACCACTACCAGAATCAACAGCCACCGTTTTGTCCTTTTGTTTGATTGTTTTAGACTTGGTTGCAGAGCTGTTTTGAGAAGGTTTGTCAGAGGTTTTATTGTTGGGGGTTTGTTGATTAGATCTACTTCTGAGTTCATATTCCCTTAAAGGCTCTATGACAGTGTTTTCCATATTTTGATAGTAATTCTGATTATCATCTCTTCTGTCATCACAAGGCGTATAAAGACCTTGTTTTTCATCATAATGAACCTCAAAGTCATCATCATCTACCCCAAACAAGTTTATATCGTTATCCTCTGTTGTTTCATCTGTTTGCTCAACCTCACTTAAAAAGTTTTGATGAAAGGGAGGGATAATCTGTTGATCATCTTCCCTGGGTCTGTTTGGAGGCTGATTTCTTCTCATATTCTGATTCTGGTTTTGGTTTCTATTTTGAGGAGCATTTTTATTTAGACTTGCTTGCGCTCTCTCTAGAATGCTCATTTTCTTCATCATTTCTTCCATCATTCTTTCCATCTTTGAGCTTGAAGTAGAAGGGGTGGATTCCTCTCTAAAAGATACTCTCTTTTCAGCTTTCATCCTTGCTCTTTTCTCCATGAGGTTCACCTCCACAGAAAGGGCACCTCTTTGCATATCTTCAAGGGTTGCAAAGACTCTTTCTCTGAGTGAATATGTCATGTCTGGATCAAACCCTTCAGGAAATTTGTTTAAGGCCGATCCCTGAGGAGGTTTCAGTTCAGGGGAAAGTGCATTATACACACTATTGAACCTGGTACAATAAGCTTGTACACTTTCCCCAGGGTTCCTATGGAGATTGTTATAGTCAGCAAGGACTTGGAGAGGGTTTTTCCTTACTTCCCATTTGTTTAAAAATGTTTGATGGAAGGCTTGAAGGTCGTTAATACTATGGGGGGTTAAGCCTTTAAACCATTTTCTCACATCTCCCCCCAAACTTTGAGCAAACAATCTGATTTTGACAGATTCATTATCAATTTCATTTCTGTCAAAGTAGTCATTCATCTTGTCCACATGTTGAGATGTTGTTATGGTATTATTAGCATCATATAATGGAATTTTGGACTGATAATCTTGTGGAAGATTGACTAATGGTACAGGAAGGACTAAGGGAGCATACCATGCTGCCATGATATGTGGTGGGGGTGGGTTTACAAGTGGATGTGTGGGTTGAAGTGGAGTGGTTTGAACAGTGGATGAAAGATGAACAGAAGTGGATGGAACAACAGTAGATCTCTGAGCTGATCTCGGATGAGAGACACCTAGATTATGTAAGAAATGTAAATCAGGAGGTGTTGATTCTCTATTCTCAAGAGTTTCACTTGTTTCGGGAGATAAACGTGTGGGCTCAGAATCTAACTGATCTAAATCACCAAATGACCTAGTTCTGAATGGGTTTAATAAGTCAATTTGTGATTCATGAAGAGCTGAAAGGTTTTCAGGAAATGAATTAGCTCTTAGGAGAGGTCTGAAAATAGTTGAGGATTGTATCCTAGGAGATTTCCTGAGAATTATTTCTGGGTTATCAACTATTTCGGGAGGGTCTGGGTCAGGATGGGCTCTAGTGTGAATCTTTTTAGGAGCCACAATTTTTATATGTTTAGACCTAACTGAACAAGAGAAGCTCAACCAGATATGACAATCTTTAGACGGTTAACTAATCTTGTTTTCTCAATTCGAATCCTGCAGTCCTTTAACTGAGTTTGAATGTCGTTATAATGATAAGGGTTCTTCCCAGTGGAGTCTTAAGGTCTGTTCAGGATGGTGGAGTCGCCAGGTGGAAGGTTCAGAGTGTTTTCAAAGGAATGCACTGTCCACCACAGTGTTTGTGAAACATTCCTTTTCAAGGATATCTCAAAACACAACAAACTCTAACCAGAGGTTGACTGGGAGGGCATTCACCAGATATGTCACCCCCAAAAGAGGATGAGATCCAGAGGCTACCTGGCCCTTTCCAGACTCTGTCTAAGAGTATAGGGTAAAACACATGAAAGACGTATACAAGATATCAAAACTACTGTTTTACTACCAATCTGAAATGTTTTTGGTATTTTCTAAATTGTTTATATTTGTGGTTTAAAAGAATGTCCTAACTTTGCCCCAAAACTTAGCTATGGTTATGAAACAAAGACAGTCTATCCTTATGGCTAAGCTAGCTGATTTTCCAAGGTTAGATAAAAACTTAAAAGAATCCTAGGATTGACCTAGTTTGTCACTGATTCAATTGAGCTTCATCTTAATTACCATTTCTTGATAGTGCTTGAAAAGGCTGCTTTTGACTCACAAGAAGTTATGAAGATTCTGGGTAAGGGTTCCCCAGCGGAGTCGCCAGAAATGTTAGGTTTTGGGGGCTCAAGCTGGTTAATAAAGCAAGTGCTCCATGAACCCCAACGCAAGCTTCTTTATGAATAGATTTGAATGTAGAAGTTTCGTTCAACCTCAAAGGAGTCGCAAGGTCATTAGGTCTCCGTAACAAGCAAGACTGCAAAGTCCGATCGTCGTGTTAACATCATTTCGAACCAACTGTGGGATTCTAGATCTAGCCCTCCTGAACCGTGAGAGGGATTACAGAATATTTTGTTAATTATTAGTTAGATATAGTTATATTAGGTTTATTAATTATACAGCAAGGATCCAAAGATCATGCCTCTTCAGGAAGGACACCTGAGGCTATATGCACTCCCTGCATGATCCCTCATTTGTAATCATCTCTTATCTCATCTTTTCATCATTAATAATATATATATTGATTACTTAACGTTGTGGTGAGTTTTACACCCATCGGGGTATCACTGCAGCCATCGCTCTTCTGGATCTGTGTGATCATCAGGTTAGAGGATTTCGAAAGAAATCTCAGAAATTTTTTTAACCAAGTGCAGAATTGCACACAATTTTCCTACGCTCACCAACCCATAAAATTCCTTCACGTTGATCCCTTATCACTCCGTTTAAACTCCTCGCCCGCTGTCACACCCATCCCTGCCATCACCTTACAATTCCGCTGTCAACCCTTAACCCCGCCGCCCCTCGGCCCGCTCCCTGCCGTCACCTATTCCGCCGCCCCTCGGCCCATTCCCGTGTCACCCTCGCTGCTGCAGCAACCCGGCCAAAAAGTTAAACAGAGAATCGGAAACGCTGTTATATGAACAGGCGTTAAAAAAAAAAATAACGGACGGGAAATTCTTTAGCGTTTACCAGCGTTTAATCACTGTTCCGTCGGATCCGAAATGTTAATTTTAATTGCGGGTGTCACGCGTTTAAAAAAAAATACAAGCGCCGTTTAAAAGAAATTCGAAACTAAGTAACGATTTTTTTTATTTGTTCGATCATTAAAACAGAACAAATTCGACGGCTCACACAAAGGTCAAGGGGTATCGTAGTGTCGATATACGATTGGCACAAAATCATATTAAATTCACCGTGGTCGTCCGCCCTCTCGTCCACACACTCCACACGTGCAAATCGGGAGGCGGTAAACTTATCAAACGGCAACGTTTAATTCGAGTGGTCAACTGGTGAATAACAAGAACGTTTAATTTGGAACAAACACAGACAACTCCAGCCCACTACGATGAGACAAAAAAAAAGCACGTTTTTAAAAAAAGTTTGTGGTTGTGTTCTTAAACCTGGCCGTCCCCGTAGCCTCGCCCTCCATAAACGCATTCGTTAATTACTTGAACCGCGTTTAAAATAATTTGCGTTTTTAAAAAAAAAAATTCGTGAACAGGCATCGTTTAAACGGAAGGGCATCGTTTAATAAATCGATTCGTTTAAGTTATATAAAGACGGAAGGGCATCGTTTAAATAAATCGATTCGTTTAAGTTATATGAGTCGGCGTGTTTTTTTTTCAACGGAACGAGAACAGTTTTAAAAACGATTTTTTTTTTAATTATATATAAAATATATATTATATAATTTAATCGAAAATTATATATATATATATATTGTAATTATATATATAACAATTATATAATTAAATTATATATATTATATAATTTTTAATTAAAAATTATATATATATAATAATTATATAGTTTTAAAAAAAAAAATTATTATTTATTAATTAATTAATTAAATAATAATTAATTAATTAATTCAAAAAAATTAATTAATTAAATAAATTAATTAATTAATTTTAAAAGAAAAAAGAGGAGAAACTGGCAGAAAGATATTCCCCGCCTCATACACGCTCGATGTCTTCGTCAATGTCGATGGCGGAATTCCAGAAGAAATTAGGAGATCTTGAGAAGCAAATCACTAACAATTCCGAAGAATTCGGAAAAAGATTAGTCAATTTGGAAGGTACAGTTTCAGGGCACTCCAACGACATAAAAAAAATCAATGATACAACAAATCGCATAGAAAGACAAATGTGGCTAAATCATCACGAGACCACAGAAACAATGAAAGAACTTTTCAACAAACTAAATGATAAAATAGATAAGTTGGGTCAGACACAATCCCCAACATCTCCTAACAGGGAACCAAATCAACAAAACAGTACTGCAGATTCAGGGAACTCGGACGAGCATCAGGAAAAAACCGATTCCCCACATCATCAAGATGATAGTAATGCAGATTTTCAAAACAAGCAGCTCTGGAATGCATTCGCCAATCAATATCCCCTTCTTGTTCCACCATTAGCATATCAGCGCAAAGCCAAGATTGACCTACCCAAATTTGATGGTAATGAAAAGAATAGTGTTGCGTGGCTTAATAAAGCAGAGGAATATTTTGAAATTTATGACATTACTAGTGATGATGAAAAAATTAAACATGCTTCCATGAAAATGGAAGGAGAAGCATATAATTGGTATATGTGGTGGAAAAAGACGACGCTCGCTATCAGTTGGAGGAAATTTAAGGATGCGTTCTTCAAAAGGTTTCAAGGCATAAAAGAAGAAATTTTTTTTTCAACCTTTATCAAATTACGCCAAAAAGGAGATGTGGATGAGTACACGCGAGAATGGGAGACTTTGGCAACACGAGTACCCGGATTGTCGGAATCTCGTCTAATCCAGTCTTACATCTCGGGACTTAAAGTCCACATTCAAGAAGAACTAGAACTACACGAAATCACGTCTGTAGAAGTAGCAAGGAAAAAAGCAAAAGCTGCTGAAAAGAAATTGGAAAGATTATCAAAACCAGAAAAAGTATATTCGAGACGACGGTTTCCTCAATCTGAAAATGTAGTTGACACAACATATGTCCCTGTTCATCCTCGTGAAGACGAAAAATCTAGTCTAGAAAAACAAAGAATACGAGAGGGCAAGTGCAAACGTTGCGGTGAAAACTGGGACCCTAAGCACAGATGTGCTAATGGAAAAGCAAAAAATCTATACAGTTGTGAAGCAACTAACGACACTAACAGTACTGATTCGTGTATAGAAGGGTTAGAAGACAATTTAGAGTTCTCTCCAGAAGTGGAGGGCGAAACTATTCCGCAAGTGTCCTTATCGGCTATGACAGGCATATTACAACCTCAAACCCTAAGGTTAAGAGGACACATTAAGAACAACAATGTAATGGTCCTAATAGACACAGGCAGCACGCACAATTTTCTAGATTCCACCATGGCCAAAAGACTCAACCTATTTACTTTTCCCATGCCTAATATGAAGGTAATGGTGGCCGACGGTAAGAAGATTGAACAAGTAGGAAAATGCCATAAAGTCAAATTGCAGATTAAAGACTTTCATTTAGAATCTCCGTTCTACACCGTTCCATTATGAGGAGTAGATGTGGTCTTAGGAATTCAATGGCTACGAACTCTAGGTACTTATTCTGCCAACCATCAGAAGCAGTTTATAAGTTTTAAGTGGAAAGGGTAGAAATACAAGTTGTATGGATTCCAAGCCCCAGGAAATCAAGTCGTATCTACAGTACAATGTCAGCAGTTAGAAATGTTATCTTCAAAAGGGAGCCATGAAGAGTCTCCAGAAATCAAGACAGGATCCGACCCTGTCAATATCAGATATTTTCACTATCCAGATCAACAACACACTGAACTCGAGAATATGCTCCATGATTTTTTTAAAATATGGGAAGCAAGAGCTCGCCGTTCGTGGAAACCAGACATTCGTCAACATTGTCCATCGATTACATATGCTTTGAGGACAAAGCATCTTTAAGAGAGGGGCAATGTTATGAATATTTTGTTAATTATTAGTTAGATATAGTTATATTAGGTTTATTAACTGAAAGGGCATGATCCAAAGATCATGCCTCTTCACCAAGGGACACCTTGAGGCTATATTTAAAGCCCAGGCGAGCCCTCATTTGTAATCATCTCTTATCTCATCTTTCATCATTAATAATATATATTTATCAGTTTTACCAGAGTTTTTACACCTGTGTGATCTCTCCAATATGTACAAAGATGGATATTGTCTTTGAAGTTTAGGGTGATGATATTAGGCTAGTTATGAAGGCCGAAGGTTTTGTTTGGTTTTCTCAGATGGTGGAACATAGTTGCTGTCTGAGGTGGAAAGATCTATATGCAAATAGGTTCAAAGGTGAGAAGTTGCAAGTAAACAAAATAAGCTTTGATTCTAAAGAAAGATGATGGAAAGTTTTCAATCCATTGGGCTATGGAGTCATAAGAGAATTTAATTGAAACAACCAGGTTCAAGAGTAATCTATGGGGCAAGTCATCTAGGCCTAAGGATCTCTTTTGAAGTTTGATTTATGGAATGGGGTGATACAAAAAGAAAGGGAATTAACAGATGCAGAACAAAGAGCAGCCCAGGATCTGGTAAGTACTTTGAAACTAGCCAGCCTTTGACCAGGCACTTAAGAAAAACATAGAAGCAAACTAGGATTTGGTAAGTACTTTGAAACTATCCAGCCTTTGATACACTTCTGATAGAACACAAATTAAAAACAAAGGGAAACTTGAAGGCAACCTTTGGAGCAGAAACTAGCGGGCAGGGCTCACCTTTCTCCTCATCTTAGTTCTTCTTTACTTAGTTACTTCCAAGACAATCACCAAGACAACACAGAATGGCCTAAGATCTGATAAGTACTTTGAAACTAGTCAGCTTTTGACACATCCTAAGGGAAACAGACAAATAGTTGAGCAAACAAGAAAGGGACTCAGGGCTAACCTTTGATTTCCTCAATTCATTCCTTACACAACATATAGGAAAGTAACATTTAAAAAACAACATTCAGCAGTGACGATAAGATGAGGGAACGCCAGCATCTCTGTGCTTAGACTGAATTAAATCATTTCTAAATAACACAATAAGAAGAAAACATTGGGATAAAGATTTTTCAGCCAGAGAAGGTCACTGGTGTACAACAAACTCTAACAATGTTTAAACTGTTCTTTATAGTAGAAAATGAAACAAATTGAAAACAAAAAATAAAATAACAAGTTACAGTGAGAATAACATCACCATCAGCATAGACCAGGATCCCATAAATCAACTTGTATTGATTGCTTCAAACCGGTTACAATCTTCAAGTCCAATGTTTTAATACATCTCTCTTCACAACCTAACCTATTTGTTACAAGCAGAGCTCCAAGAGCCCATGAAACCACTATTTACAGTCAAGAGTTTTCCACTCAGAAATAGCTACAGCGCTTCAGCAATTACATTGACAACCAACTAACAAAAAACCAACCCCTCACTCATCTTCTATTGAAGTATTTATAGAAGGATGAGGAGGTGAGATCTGATGAAAAGATCTCAAATACAATCAATGCAGAATTAATGTCTTCCTGACCCCGTGAGGCTCGATGAAGAAATTCTACAGGTGTTACATTGCATTAATGTGTTTATACTTAAGAAGTAAGCTCGAAGAGAGCTTATGTTGACCTTTGAGGCTCTGCGTACTGTTAGGGTTACTCTGCAAACATTCTGTCATTGAAATCTGGTGCAGAAATAACTTCTTGGTTGTTCCGAGGCATAGTATCTGATCTTGTTCAATAAATCCGGCCTCTGACTGATCGTTCTGAGGCAATAGGTGGCACTGGGGTGGTTGAGGAATCAATTCGCCTCAAAGTATGGCGGTGGAGGCGATCTGTCTGATGAACACTTTTAGGTTTTGCTTTAATCCGTGTTCTGAGCCGGGGATTAGGCTTTTGATAACCATCTTAGCCGTAATCCCCGCCAATTTATTCATAAAACTGCTGCTCTGGTTCATTCTGTCTTCAAAACCTGATACTCTTTCTCTGCTCTGATATCGATGGCATTCTTCGAGCTTTACAGGGATATGCGGCAACCAAAGCTCATGAAACTTTGTTGATATCATTGTTCTTCTCCGTATGATCGATTCCCTGGATAAATCAGAAGGATTGGAGTCGTCACCCTCATCCTTTAGATTTCATAGAATACGAAGAAAAAACCTTAAAAACCTGCAAAATACAAGAAAAATGAGGAAATCCTGCGTTATATGGATAGACTGCATCGGAAGTCGTGCGGGAAAGTGGAGAGATCGGGACCGTTGATCGTATCGCGATCAACGGTTGGGAGCAAATTGAACAGTCAACGGGGAAAAGGTGGACTGTACAACGGAATCGGGAGAATAAATGAGAGCCGTCGATCTGCGGAGATCGACGGTGGGGATCGGCTCTTGAATGCGCCGGGGAAGATTTAACGGGCGGGCGAATTCGTTAAAGGGTGAGCGGAAAAGGCGATCAGGGACCGTCGGATGGGAGGGCCCGGATCCGACGGCGGGGATGAATCCCGCTGCGGGGCCATAGGACGAGGTTTAACGCGCGGGCAATAGACATAGCACGGCGGTTTTGGAGTGAGATGGAAGACACGTGTCGGCCAGCGTGTGGGATCGCTGGTCGACAGCATAAAACCGCTCCCGGACGAAAGGTGGTGCGGGCACAAAACCGGTGGAAATGGAAAACAGCGCGGCGAAGGGGGGGTCCACCAGGTGAGGGGTACACTCCGCACCGTTGATCCGTGGGACAGATCGACGGCGGAGTTTTAATATGATTTTCTTTGGTGGAAAAAATAAAATAAACCCGACTTTGCATTTTACAAAGGTTTTCAATGTTTTCGGGTGATAAATTATTTCTGAGGGTTAAGCGCCTGGCGGTCTTAGCACACGGTTCTGGCGGGGGGACATATGGATGGAGAGAAAGCAGGGGCTTAGCCTGAGGGGCTAAAGCCTAACGCATAGAAAACGTATGTTTTTCTATGGTTTTTTAATGATTTTTGCAAGAGGAGAAAGGATCCGATAGGTCAAAAAGTGGGTTTTTAACCTTAGGAAATGAGATTGATGGAGGAATAAGGGAGATAAAAGGGTTTGATGGGTTTTTATGGATGAAATGAGACTTGAAGAAACGAAGGAAAGGTGGAAGAAGGGGAGAGGAAAAAGGAGGAGGATGCAGCAATATTTGATTAGGATTTTCATGGAACATCAGAGGCAGAGAGGATTAAGAGTATGTAGAACCAATCAGTAGTTTAGACTCTTACCAACAGACTTCAAGTATCAACAATTTTAGGCCTGAATCTGTTTCTTGAAGGCTGCCAAGAATATTTAGCCACCAGCTGATATAATTGAAAAATATAGGTGGCTAACACAAGCCTCTTCCCAAAATATGAGACTTGGAACACTTTCCAATGCTACAAAATCAACACTCCCTCTTAGCGAGGAAAGTGTTCAAGCAAAGTACCAACTGTATCTGCTCTGACCTGAAGCATCTACTGCGCTGTTGATGTCTTGGCTGCTGCCCCTCATCTCTGTGTTGCTGCCCTCTGTACTGTTGCTTGTGACACCATCTCTGCCACTGCTTCATTTGTACTGCCGCTCCCTTTGAATCTGAAGTCCACCCATTCCTCTACTGGGATAAGTTCTCAACCATCCCCATCTTTTCCTTGAAGTAAGTAAACTTAATCTTACCCAGAGCATTTGTGAGGATATCTGCCACCTGTTCTCCTGTAGGAATGTACTTCAACTGTACAGCTCCTCGTTGGACATAGTCTCTGATGAAGTGGCACCTAATGTCAATACGCTTCGATCAGTCATGAAACATAGGATTCTTAGAGAGCTTGATGCAACTTCGATTATCACACAAAATTCTGGTCGGTTGCATCCTCTTCTTGAGCAAGTTCATGAGCAACTTACGATGCCATATGGCCTCACACAAAGCTGTGCTAGCAACCATATATTCAGCCTCGGCTGAGCTCAGTGCCATGGATTTTTGTTTCCTACTGCACCAGGAAGTCATTCCTGATCGGAGACTGAAACAGTACCCACTGATACTTTTTCGATCCACTGGGCTTCCAACCCAATCTGCGTCAGTGAACCCACTCAACTGGATTCCATTGCCCTTGGTGTACTTCAACCCATACTCAACTGTCCCCTTCAAGTATCTAAGAACATGTTTGGCTGCTGCACAGTGAGCCCTCCTTGATTCTACCATGAACTGACTGAGGGTATTCATGGCATAACATATGTCTGGTCCAGTGTTGACCAGGTACATCAATGATCCTATGAGATGCCTATACAAGGTAGGGCCAGCCTCGTCATTTTCGGACGTGTCGATATTCTTCCAATTTGAAATCATTGGCGTAGCCATGGGTCTACAGTCCTCCATCTGAAATATCTTCAGGATCTTTATAGTATATCTTCCTTGCCCAAGGAATATTTCTCCCTTCTGCTGCCAAAACTCCAAACCAAGAAAATAGTGCATCTACCCCAGATCATTCATTCGAATTCGGTAGCTAGATTTTCCTTGCAGTCTTTGATGAGCTTAGATGATCCAGTCAAGAATAGATCACCTACATATAATACCAGAATTAGCGGCTCATCCCCTACTCTTAGATAGTAGAGGTTGGGATCTGCGTCACTCTTGACAAATCCCATCTTCTGCAAGTAGCTATCAATTCGCCCATACCATGCTCTAGGGGCTTGCTTCAGTCCGTAAAAGGCTTTCTTAAGCCTACATACACGAGTCTTCTGCGCATGCGTCTCAAAGCCCTCTGGTTGTTCTATGTGCACTTCTTCTTCTATCACCCCATCCAAGAACGTTGTCTTGACATCCATCTGGTGAATTTCCCATCCTATCTGCGCTGCAAGAGAGATGATGGATTTGATCGACGTGTATCGAGCTACAGGGCTGAATGTTTCTTCATAATCGATTCCTTCCTTCTGTGCATACCCCTTTAGCCACAAACCTGGCTTTGAACTTCTCTCTGTTGCCATCTGCAGCATACTTGATCTTGTAGATCCACCTTGATCCTACAACTGATCTGTTTTGAGGTCTAGGGACTACTTCCCATACATCGTTTGTCATGATGGAGCTGTACTCCTCCACCATAGCATCTACCCACACCTGATGTTGAGCTGCCTCTTGAAAACTAGAGGGTTCTCAAACCTGTGCTACCAGTGCCTGGTACCTGTCTGGTTGCCTGCGTACCCTCTTTTCATTTCTAGGGGGCTCGAATAAATTCTTCTGCATCCCTAAGAGTCCGTTGGAGTTCTCTGCTCGTCCTTCCACTAGTCGTGGGTGGATTTACCTGCTCTCCTTCTTGCACTTCCTCGGAAGAACTTTCCTCAGAATCCTTGTGCCGTGGAGAGGCACTAGAGCCATCTTCTGTAGGCTGCTGTGGCTGTACTAGTGGATACTCCTCAGACTGCATATCTGTAGACATTTCTCGAGATCTCTCGAAGGCTCTCTCCTCCATGAATTTCACGTCCCGTCTTAATACGATCTTCCTGTTCTCAGGAATATAGATGCAATATGACTTCGCATTTTCGCTATATCCTACAGGGTATCCCTTCTCTGCAGTTTGATCTAATTTCTTCCTCTTCTCATCGGGTACGTGACAATACGCTATACTGCCAAATATCCTAAAGTGGCTCACCTCAAGCTTGCTGCCAGTGAACACACTCTCAGGAGTAACTTTCCCCAATGCTCTATGAGGCACCTTGTTTTGCACATACACTGTTGTATTGCAAGCTTCAACCCATAGAAATTTGGGCATGTCTTGATCATACAGCATCGCCCTCGCAGCTTCCACAATGGTCCTATTCTTTCTTTCTGCAACTCCATTCTGCTCTAGATTGTATGGAGTTGTCCATTCTCTCTTGATGCCTTCCTTTGCGTAGAATCTTGTAAAGTCTTTATCAATATATTCTCCACCATTATCTGATCGCAATTTCTTGATCCACTTTCTGGTTAAATTTTCTACCAAAGCCTTGAATTCTTTGAATCGCTCAAAGACTTCATCTTTGGTCTTTAGAAAGTAGATCAATGTCTTTCGAGAATGGTCATCAATAAAGGTGACAAAATACTTTGCACCACTAAGAGCATTCATGGACATTGGTCCACAGATGTCTGAGTGTATCAAATCCAACACACTCTTGGCCCTACTGCTGCTTCTTGGAAATGCTTCCTTGGCATACTTCCCTAGTATGCACCCCCTGCAGACATCATCTTTCCTTGTGCTAAGTTCTGGAGCTCTGAGGATCTTCAAGGCTCCATGATGTAGATGCCCCATTCTTCTGTGCCATAATTCATTCAAATCCCTTTCATCCATACTGCCTATCAGTGCTATTGGAGACTCGAGCTGTAACTTATACAATTTATGGCTCCTTACTCCAATTTGTGCCTTCCTTTTCCAACTAGGGTATTTGACATAAACTTTGTTGCCAATAAAGTATACATCGTAACCCTTGTTATGAAGTTGAGACACCGAGAGCAAGTTCATCCCCAATTTCGGTACATGCAGTACTTTGGTGGCCCAAAGCTTGTTTCCAGCTTTTGTTTGAAATATTATGGTTCCTCTTCCAACGGAGGCACACTTGGCCTTGTTTCCCATTGTGATCTGAAAATTCATCTGCTCTTCCTGGTAGCTCGAGAAGCATTCTCAAACTCCCATCATGTGAGCAGATGCTCCACTGTCAATATACCCGACCCCTGGAGAGGTTGTGCTTGACAGACAAGCGAAATCCTCTAATTTCATGTAACCTGAAATGTCATGATCCCTCTTTTTCTCCATGCGTTTTGGAGGACTGCGTGAACCCTTCCGAGCTGATGCTGTATTGATGTCGGATCTTAGTTCCATTGCAGAACCTCCTCTTCTATCTCTCGTCTTTTGCTCTGATACCATGTGAAGTTTTCAATTTGAAATACTACTGCAGTGATTGATTTATTTCGCCTACTTATTTCTGACAAGTTATTTACAGATGCTTCAGTAAATTTTAAAATAAACACAACTGCAATATTCACTTAATGAAAAGCAGAAGAACAAATAGAACACATATAAGAAAATAGAAACAATCACATGAACACACTTATTTTTGAACAATTTGCCTCGGAAAAACCCATGGTGGGAAAACCGATGGAGCAGACGAGGGTTTATATTATTCTTCAACAGTGGAAATCATTTACAGAAAATATGATGAGCAGATGTCTATCTTATACATGAGATAATTTTTCCGAACCCTTCGGAAGAATTTCTGTCACACTAGAGGCACCCTTCCTTCCTATGTGTCACTCTGTGTGGCCTTCTGTGCAATCACCGCTTTGGATTGCATCACTTTGCGTGGAGGACCAATGCTGCTGCTTAGCGTTGCCCCCTATGCATCCTCCTTCTGCCTTCTTCTTCCTCTGCTGACTTCCCCTTCCTCCTTCTGTCTCTGCAACTCCTCTACAACCTCACCCTCTGAAATCGAATTCTCTTAATTCAGAATATTTCCGAATAGTGTCACCTTTCTCCATTTTGATTTTCCTAAGCTTGTCCTTCAGTGCCAATTTTTTATGATCACTGCTACTTTGAAACAGATCTGTCAAAGCCTTCCACATTGCATATGGAGTCGCTTTGCCATGGAGACTTGAGACAATGTGGTCTCGTACTCCCTCCAATAAGATTCTCCTCGCCTTTGCAACCTTCTTTTGCCAAGAATTAAGAAGAGCGGCATCTGCTGCAGCAGGTTTGGGAATGTCATTATCAATGAATTCTTTCAACCCGTTGTCCTCCAGAACTTCCTCCATCCTGTCTTTCCACGCAATATAATTAGAGCTGCCCTCGAGTGCATACTCCAATATCAAGCCATTGAAAGCCATCTTGATCCTGATCCGTGTTAAGTCCTTATATTAATAGTGTAGTCCCTTATTATGTTAGTGTAGCCTCCCTTATTGTTATTGTTATACCCCTGTAACCCCCATATTGTTATTATTGTGCCCTTACATTATTATTGTTAGGTCGGCTGGGATTACTTTGTGGCCCCATGGACTCCTATATATAGAAAGGAGGTTTTGTCATTTGTATCATCCAAGAATTGTTCATTTATGTAATGTATTGGAGGTTTCCCCCTCGAAGTGGCTTATTTCGAAGGCGTTTATATCTCTTTTCTTCTATTTTTGGAGCTGGTTTCACAACATTTGGTATCGGAGCTTTGGATTTTAGGGTTTTCGCTGCACCAAACAGGTCATCGTGACATTTTCACTATAACTTTTTTTCTACGAAGATTCAGAAGCTGAAATTTTTAGAGTGCGAAACCAAAATTGTGAGGAACATTGTAGAAAATTTCAAAGCTTGGTTCACAATATTTTTGGAGATATGATCTGTGGAAGTTAGGGATTTTTCAAGCTCCCGAATTTCATCTCAAAGAAGTGATCGTGGGAAATTATTCATAACTCTCTCTCTGAGCATCAGATTGGAATTCTGTAAAAAGTGACTGAAAGTACATGGACTGTAGTTTCCTGTCTATAAATTTCAGAGCCAAAGGAGCAAACAGTGACACGTGGCAAGTCGTACAAGTTCGCTATATTGAACCAGTCCATAATTAGGTCATCGTAGGAGATTGGGCATAACTTTGTCTTCAAGAATCCAAATCAGGTCAGACCTATGACATTGGAAAGAATATTCAGAGGGCTACTTCAGGGCCAAATTTCAGATATTGAAGATCGGAAATCAAAGAGATAATTCAGTTTCAATATCGAGCTTCTCAAAAGCAAGAAAAATGTGTGTATTTGGTTTTTAAAATTGCATAACGTTTGTTTGAAAAAGCAGTTTGAAGTGATTCCAAGGGCATATTTTAGAATTTTTGTCCGTATTGGGTTCTATAATGCCTCAAAAAATTAATTCCATATCCATTAAGCCTTCAAAAATCTATATTATGATGCATGAAGAGGAAGAATTGCAGTATGAGATATCAAAATTATGGTACCAAGTGCAACAAATTTTGATCTTACGAAGAGCAACCGAAGATGACATAGATGGTTTAAAAGCAGAAATGGACGCTAAGTTGGATGGTTTGAAGAATCAAATAATAGCTAATATGGATGATAAATTAGTGGAAGATCACATCGGACATCAACAACAAGTTCTCCAACTCTCAAAAGATAACCTGACTTTGGTGAAGAATCTAATGAAACAACAGGAAGATCAACATCACATCGAAAGAAGTTCTGAAGCAGTCACAGAAACAAGAACTCGACAAGTACGATCAATTTCAGAGTATCTCAGCAAGTGGAAGAACTTTCATTTAGAAGATTCCACATGGGAAGATGAGAATTTTATACAGAAGCATCAAGAAATAATCAAGCGTTGAGGACAACACTTGTTTGAAGGAGAGGGGCATGTTAAGTCCCTATATTAATAGTGTAGTTCTTTATTATGTTAGTGTAGCCTCCCTTATTGTTATTGTTATACCCCTGTAATCCCCATATTGTTATTATTGTGTCCTTACATTATTATTGTTAGGTCGGCTAGGATTACATTGTGGCCCCACTAGGATTACATTGTGGCCCCATGGACTCCTATATATAGAAAGGAGGTTTTGTCATTTGTATAGTAAAATTGTTCATTCATGTAATGTATTGGAGGTTTCCCCCTCGAAGTGGCTTATTTCTAAGGCGTTTATATCTCTTTTCTTCTATTTTTGGAGCTGGTTTCACAACAATCCGCTTGTTGCACCAAAGAATACTTTTGCAAATTCGAATGCTATTAAGTCAGAAGCTCAATTTCTTCTTCACTATAGTAATTTCCTGCGCTCTGATACCATATAGAAATTATACAAACAATATGTATATCAATGGATTCAATCCGATCACGCAATCTACTAAAGCAAGATAATGAATCCTTCTACAAATCAATTGCGGAAAATAAACACGACCGCCAATCACAACAAGTAAATAAAGAAGCAAATCAAACCACAATATAGATATTTTCCCGGGGAAAGCTTACTATTCAAAACCCCTCTATCTTCTGTTGTATATTCACCAAGGAATCATGAAACAATTGCAATGCACTCTTGTCACAAGAGTCTCCTGCACTCTCACAACTGTCTCACACGGATTCGGACAAAATTGACCAACACTTAGCCAATTTTCAGCCTCTGCTCAGCCTGCCTTGCTTGCGCAATTCATTTGGAATGCAATCCCTATTCTTTAGGAAATTTAGCCTTCCAAAACTGCACAATGCTCATGGGCAATCCTATGGTTGTCTTACTGCATGCAGGCAGCCTACTAATGATACAACTGATAGTTAACATCCCTTTAACCTTTGTCTCAACTGGGTCTCCACTGGAACTGACATGCATGCAGCTATTAATAGTAAATCATTAGTTGCATGGTAGATCACTGCATGTGAATTAAATCTGATTTAATTCACTTGATCTCTCACTAGTGCAAGAAACAGTTACAACTCATTCAACTGAGTTTAATTCAATAATTTGAGTTAACTGATTTCTCATGCATTAAACTAATGCACTAACTGCAACTTGAACTCCATAACTAATAGAATCACTCTGCATGCCTCACCAACCACCCTCAACTCGAAATTCATGAGCTAACTGAGTTTATCACATTCAGTTAACTATTACAAGTGATTATGAGATAAGATTACATTTTATTATCCAATTTAATTAAGGGAAAATTAAATTAGACACACATTTCTTGTTGACTTTTCAAGAACATTGGAACATATAGGGTGTGCATAGAAAGCCATGGGCCTCCACAACAGCAAACGATACTCCACGAATCCACATCGACCTTCAATGACTACTAGCGATCCACTTTTGGCATGATGGTGATGTTGCTTGGTACACTATGCCCAACATGCCACACAGGAGCCCCACTCTCTTTGCAGGTGTCCCAGGACTTGTACGATGTCATGGCAAAGTTCATTCCATCATTTGAGCCCTTGTAGAGGATTTATAGGCATCTCCGATTCATATGGAAACCCATGGGGTCATTTGTGTGCCTCCACACCCACTGGGAGCACCACAGTTCTACTTCTTGGAGAACAAGGGGCCACCCCCTTGTCCATCATATTTCGAGGAATTTATTCCTCATTATGGCACTTCAGGACATTAATCGGCCTTTGGAGGGACCCACGACATGTATATATTATTATTTGGCCCCCGCTAGGCTTATTTTTTCCATTTTGAGCTATTTTGGTGGGCTTGTCACCAATAGGGGTTTTATTTGCACATTATTTTATCATTAGGGGCTAATGTATGCCCATAGGCTAATTCGAACTCCCTAGGAGGCTATATATTGATGTTAGATACATTTATTTGTATCATCACTTTAATTGGGATCTCTCTAATCATAGAGAGCTTCACATTTTTTCCCTTGGAGGGCTTTTTTAGAGATGTATGAATTTTTATGTATGGATTTGGGCTATTTCTCTTGTCTTGGAGCTTTGTCTTGCAACGAAATGCTGGTTAGATATACTCTATAACATTGTGAATAAATTTTTATGTCGTTATTCTTGTTGCTGCATATTGCTAAAATTAGGGTGTTGAGGAGGTAAATCCCCTCTGCGGACAGAGGCGATCCCTACTAGCCCAGCAGGGGTCTAGCAACAATCACAAAATGTTATAGCGCAAGTTCCTAGTTACGGATAAAAGACCAAAGATGGAGGCCTACCTGGAGTCCAATGCTATGATCCATAGAAGAAAGCGTTCCCGTTCCTCAGCCTCGGCAGATCACAATCCCTCCACGATCTCCGCGGATGGACACCTGCACATGCAAGAAACAACACGAATACAAGCATAAAATCCAGAATACGCAACTAGATATCAGTCAGAAAGGATATAACTCATATTAACATAAATGAAAACAGAGTGGAACCATAACCATAATCATTCATTAAATAACAATTGAAAGAGAGTACAACCAATGTTCTGACGCCGCAGTCTCCTTCGGATGGGTCTCCAGTCGTTCATGTCTCGCGAAGCTCGCCAGGGAAAGGGCAAACCTCTCTAGAGTCTCTCGACGATAGTCTCCTTACTTGAGTCGGCCTTAAGGGAAGAAAGAGGGCTCTTACAGCACAAAGGCTCTTGGGAATTTGGAGATTCAAAGCTTAGGCACTTCAAGACTATCAGCCTTTCCGCCCCTTCATCAATGGATGAAGGCTATATTTATAGAGGGGAGGAGGAGGTTGGGATCCCTACAATAGTGGAAGGGAGGCCTTATCCCTTGGGAGGTTCCCCATAAGGTGGAAACAAGAGGCCAAAGGAGGAAGGTCGTGGTTATTCAGTCGAAACCACTCCTGATGACTCATCCACGAAGTTGTTGTAATCGAAACTTCACCTCCTTTTTTAAAAAACTTTCCATAAACAGAGTGGCGCGGGTGCAACACTGGGACAGAGCGCCAATTGGCACTTGGAGCTCGTCATTAATTACCCCCATTGGCGAGTACATAATGGGTTACAAGCAGTACAAAAGCAGTGTTTTTAGGGAGTGCCCTTTCCGAGGGAAATGATCGCGCAGGAAGAAATGTTGTCCTCATAGGAAAGGGATGAAATGATGGTATTTTTCAAGGCATGACACGCGTGGTCTGAAAACGACCCTCCGATGGGCGAGATGGGGATTGTAAGGACAGTAGAACAAATGCACTGCTAACAGAGATGCCCACACACTAAAGCACGAGGCCGAAGAGAGAGAGGTGAAATGCTTTACGAGAACATGTTCAAGCTGAAGCCAGAACATTAACCGCAGCACGACGCAGAAAAATACAAACGATATCTCAAGTACATGATGTATATGTGGTATGGGCGCAGCCATCTGAAACAGAGTATACTATAATCCGGATCCAGGGCATGGACGTAGCCATCCAGCGAGGATCAAATAAATAGACTCGGGTATGGTCGCAGCCATCCAGTAAGTGAGTCATGTACATAATGATAATAATCCACAATCGCAACCTGGATTACAACAGACGCAATCCAGGGTCTTGCGCTCCATCTCGACGAATATAAAGTACAGGAGTCGAAAGCATACGAATATATGTGAGAGGCAGAAGCTGGAGCACTATACGCGGGAACGCTCGTCGATTCTCAGCCAATGATGAGAGCTGTTAACAGACGCGAGAGGAACCACCAATAATGACAATGGCCCTCAAGGTACTATAGGTACAATCTACAGCGTGTGAATCAATGAGCTGGTGTCGAACACCCGTAGAATCACTCGATCGGAGACCAATGATGAAAACCTCACGTCGAATGCGACGAACCTGCCATTGAGGCATGCAGGCTCCAAGGTACCATAAAAGAGTCTCTAGATCAACTTCCTGGATAATGAGCTGAAGTCGACAGGAAGTGACCTTGATCGAAGGTGGGCCATAATGTTTCCCACATCATCGACACGAGACAGAGGAACGTGATGTTTTGTTGTGAATCAGGATCAGATGAGAATCAGAGGAAGGTTGGGGTTTGCAGAGGTCAACTTCTCTTGAACATATTGACGGCATGACAGTGGATTTGGCAGTATTTGACATCAAAAGATCAAAGGTCATGGTGACGAGGCAAAGAGCAGATGAGAGGTCAAAAGGGATTACCCAAACCCACGGAGGCAAGTGAAAAACGAGATGAGATTGTCCCCAACGCGACACGAATGCAGACAAGTGCCATGTTCAAGAGCGACATACTGCCGACACGACAATGATGATGGTTCCATTTTTCCCCACCATTTCGGTGAGTACCTCTTTATTTTTACACAAGCTTGAAGAGGATACCATATGCTTGTCATATAAATCCGTCATTCGGACGAATCCATCCTAGTACATTTAACGAGCCCTAGGAAGGAGGAACTCGGAGAACGTCATTTCGACTGAATCCAATGTCATCAAGATTTAACGAGTCTGACAAAGGAAGAACTTGGCATCTTTTCATGTTTAGAGAGTTTGAAAAGACAGCAGAAAAGTAAACTCCAAAGGTCCCTTTTCGTTAATAGTTCCCCAGATCCGAAAAGGTAGAAAACAATATCCGGGAAAACCTCCTAGTCGCGATAGGCTAGGGTATTCCTTTTTCGTAAATAATCCATCCTAGCCCGAAACAGGGATAAACGTATACTGGGTAGATGTCGTTTCGCAGCCACTTTAACGAGATCGAAACGACAAGGGCCTCGGCAATCTTTTCATGTTTCGGGAGTCAGAAAAGAGCCCTTCACACAACTCGGCTTCCTATGGATAAAGGATTGCAACCTGGAGGGGTCCCCCTTTATATACGCGACGGTACGGGGAGCACAAGTCCGTACTAGCACTGTCTAAAGCCAAAAGGCGAGCGACAGCTACTAGGTTTAAAGACGCCGGAACACGTCTCTAGCCTAGACCTCTAAATGTTTCGTTAATGTTCCAATGCTTCCTTAGGTAAATTGAGTAAATTTTATAGTTGATCTTCAATTATGTTTTGGTTTCAAGGCCCTACCGTATGTCATATGACAATCTCCTATATGCAGCTATATGAGAAAAGAAAACTTTTCAATTCGATGAATGCTATCTAGTTAAGGGAAGAGCTTCAAACAATGATGCAACAAACAACAACACTGCAAACGAAACTTTCCAAACTAGATGACTTTCACTATCCAAAAGTAATTTCAAACATTCAACGATGCGAATAATGCAATGTAATCTATGCAAAATCCTCTTTTTCGAAAACTATGCAATTGTAATCTATGCACAATTTCCTTTTTCTTTTCAAATAATAAGAATGCACTCAATGCATTTTTCGATGAAATGAGAATCTACTTAATGCATGCTTTTAACAAAAGAGAATATAGTCAAAGCGATTTTTAGTTTTCAATCATTAAACAATGTGATCTAAGTTCAATGATGAATCTCAAAAAAAAAACTTTTCGATGCAATGTGATCTAATGCAATTAAACGAAAAGCAAACTATGAGACGAAAACTAAAAGAATGGAAATCTCTTTAAAGAAGGATGAATGCAAACGAGATGTAAACAAACACTAAGAATGCAATCGTTGTTTCAAAATACTTTGTGACAAAATCCCTCCAAAGTTGACAAAACATATGCGGTCAAACACAAAAAGGACTTCCAAAGCAAGAGATCAAAACAAGGCATTCATTCCATTTTACATCAAGCAATCATAGCAAGAAGACATCCCAAACAATGAGCAATGTAATCTATGCTCATACAGGGGAAAGACCCGAAGGGAAAGACACACTGGTGAAGGATTAAGGGACTCAATTTTCATACACCCTGAAATTGGCACGACTTGTCCATTGACAACTAGCGCCAATTGGCACCAATTGGCGCAACTTGATCACTGACAACTAGCGCCAATGGCTAATTGGCGCGGGTTGCTAACTGACAACAAGTGCCAACGCCTGAAAATGAAAAAACAAAGAATTTCTCCCAACCAAGACCAGACTCACCACTTCAAGGAGAATCCAAAACAAACCCAGAAGTAAAGTACTGACCAAAAGAAACTTCCGAACAAAAGAAGATATGCAGCACCTACGAAATGACGCGCGTCCATTTTGTAATCCGCGCCGGAACGGATGTTGCGACGCGATCGCCCAGCGACCTGTGCAGTGCCAGAAGGCGCGATTGTCGGGGCTAAATGCACTGATCAAGCCAACTATGAGAGAAAAGGTGAAAGTCGGAAAGGCGAAGGTCGAATCGATCCTTGAGTGAACCAACCAAACACAAAAGAGCCAACCCAAACCAATCAAACAAGGAGAATCAGAAACAATCAAGCAGAAACAATCAAAGCGAGACAATATAAAAACTAGACGATCCCCGTGGAGTCGCCAAATTGATGAGGAGGTAAATCCCCTCTGCGGACAGAGGCGATCCCTACTAGCCCAGCAGGGGTCTAGCAACAATCACAAAATGTTATAGCGCAGGTTCCTAGTTACGAATGAAAGACCAAAGATGGAGGCCTACCTGGAGTCCAATGCTATGATCCGTAGAAGAAAGCGTTCTCGTTCCTCAGCCTCGGCAGATCACGATCCCTCCACGATCTCCGCGGATGGACACCTGCACATGCAAGAAACAACACGAATACAAGCATAAAATCCAGAATACACAACTAGATATCAGTCAGAAAAGATATAACTCATATTAACATAAGTGAAAACAGAGTGGAACCATAACCATAATCATTCATTAAATAACTATCGAAAGAGAGTACAACCAATGTTCTGACGCCGTGATCTCCTTCGGAAGGGTCCCCAGTCGTTCACGTCTCGCAAAGCTCGCCAGGGAAAGGGCAAACCTCTCTTGAGTCTCTCGACGATAGTCTCCTTACTTGAGTCGGCCTTAAGGGAAGAAAGAGGGCTCTTACAGCACAAAGGCTCTTGGGAATTAGGAGATTCAAAGCTTAGGCACTTCAAGACTTTAAGCCCTTCAGCCCCTTCATCAATGGATGAAGGCTATATTTATAGAGGAGAGGAGGAGGTTGGGATCCCTACAATAGTGGAAGGGAGGCCTTATCCTTTGGGAGGTTCCCCATATTGTGGAAACAAGAGGCCAAAGGAGGAAGGTCGTGGTTATTCAATCGAAACCACTCCTGATGACTCATCCACGAAGTTGTTGTAATCGAAACTTTGCCTCCTTTTTTAAAAAACTTTCCATAAACAGAGTGGCGCGGGTGCAACACTGGGACAGAGCGCCAATTGGCGAGGGCTCAGTGTTAATTTTCCCCCATTGGCGTGAGTACATAATGGGTTACCAGCGCCAAGGCAAAAACATGTGTTTTTAGGGGTCTGCTCAGGAAATGATCAACAGAAGAAATGTTGTCCTCATGGAAAGGGATGAAATGATGGTATTTTCAAGGCATGACACTGCTTATTGGTCACAGAAACGACCCTCCAATGGGCGAGATGGGGATTGCAGGGACGGTGACAAATTACTGTGTAACATAGGGCTAGTTGCTACATGATTAAAGTGTGGAATTGAACATGTTTTAGTTATTTTAGTGTATGGGCCAATGTTATATGAATGAAATGTCCTAGAGATTATTTATTTCGATAAGATTGCATCATTTGCTTGGGAGTATAAATGCTTTGTTGAAATTTGGTACCGGAGGACAGGTGGTTCCCTAAGGCTTTGATCTTTGGCCTAGGGAAAAGTGTCCAAAAGAATTTAATTTTTCTCCTAAAGTAACTTTATAAATTTTTATAAAGTTAAATCTAATTTAAAAGTGACTTAAGTGATAAAGTTACTAAAGTGACTTTATAAATTTATAAAGTCAAATCTAATTTTAAAGTGACTTTAAGTGATAAAGTTACTAAAGTTAAAGTGACTTTAAATAAAGTCAATATAAAATTAGAAAGGAAAAAGTGACTTTGGAAATAAAAGACTAAGTGGGTCTTTATTAAAGTGGGGTGAATTAAAAATGAAAAGTGAGATTTAAATCAGCATTTAATCTCGGCTTATCATGATTTTTATTTTAAATTAATGATAATATCTTTTTTTTATTCACAGGTAGGAAACAATGATTCTTATAGGTTTTTGGAGAGCCATGCTGGTAATTTTTGGCTCAACCATGTTTGGGCAGTAAGTGGAATTCCTGCATCTCCAACTCTGAAAAATTCTAGATTATCTAGAAGCCCTTTTTGGGGTCGGCACATTTGACAGAACAGCGGTGGCTCGGGTAGCCGGAAAATATTTGAAATATACCAGGGACACCTATAGGACACAATTGCAATTTAACCCTAGATATGAGTGTCCTCTCACAGTTCCAGAGAGTGAGTGGAGAGCACTCATCCATGACGGAAAAGAGAAAAGGGCAAAGAAAGAAGGAAAAATGCCAACTGGACCCGCAAGGTAAATTACAAATTTAATTCAATAGCTTTAATTTTATCTATGTCTAAAATAAAAGTGTGCTACGTCATATCTGACTTCAATCTTTTGATGCTAGGTTTCCTGACACCTCAAAGGCAACCAAAGCTAGGATTGAAAAAAAGGGCCATCACAAGCTAGGCTAGGGCGGCTACTTGAAATTAGCCGCAAGAATTGTAATTAAGTAGCTAAACATCTTATAATTAATTGTATCGTCTTCCAACTTTTTTGTAATCCTATCAAATATGATTAAAAATACACAATCATATGTAATGTAGGGTGATGACTTCGGAACATAAACTACAGAGGAAGATAAAAATATCGCTTTCCATTTCGGCTATCAAGCCGTAGTTGAACGTCGCATAAGCTTGGGGCAGGTCCCAAGATCCAGAATGCCTGATAAGGTAAAACATCAACCTTTCAATATGTTTGTTTTCATCCATAAATTTAATGTCTAACAACTTTGTTTAAATCAGGGGAGCAACACTACCGACGACGCAAATAACCCAGTTTTAGAGCCAAATGTAGATGATCCTCACGTGCAACCTGATCATTGTAGTAGGGACCAGGCCGACAATGCTACTATTAGTGAGGGCCGTGACGGTAATTAATTTCCACTTATAATTTTTTCTAATTATACCTTGATGGTTGTCCTTATAACGTTTTTTGTTTAAATGACAGAGAATGTTTTCCTTGAGGATCTTACCACCAGAGAGGAAGACAGGGCAACAGTCCCAACGACGACAACTGGTGCACCAGGTAAATAATCTCATTGCAATTTTTTTTATTAATATTACCGAATTAGTTCAATGATATTTAAAAACTGACAATTAAAATTTAATATTATCTGTTTTTGTAGGCGATGCCCTGTCACTGGATGAGACCAGACATCGTGACTACGCAACTAGGTTAGCGGCGACAACTGGTGCACCAGGTAAATAATCTCATTGCAATTTTTTTTATTAATATTACCGAACTAGTTCAATGATATTTAAAAACTGACAATTAAAATTTAATATTATCTCTTTTTGTAGGCGATGCCCCATCACTGGATGAGACCAGACATCGTGACTACGCAACTAGGTCAGCGGCGACAATTGGTGCACCAGGTAAATAATCTCATTGCAATTTTTTTTATTAATATTACCAAACTAGTTCAATGATATTTAAAACTGACAATTAAAATTTAATATTATCTGTTTTTGTAGGCGATGCCCCGTCACTGGATGAGACCAGACATCGTGACTACGCAACTAGGTCAGCGGCGACAACTGGTGCACCAGGTAAATAATCTCATTGCAATTTTTTATTTATTAATATTACCGAACTAGTTCAATGATATTTAAAAACTGACAATTAAAATTTAATATTATCTGTTTTTGTAGGCGATGCCCCGTCACTGGATGAGACCAGACATCGTGACTACGCAACTAGGTCAGCAGTGCGGGTCGAAAGGCACGAAACAGGAGCAGAGCACAATGATATTGATGATGTAATTAGGAGCTTTAGAAATAGAAAGAAGAAAAAGAAAATTTGATAATGTAAAATATTGTATTATTATAAGACAAACATTACCATACTTGGAACGTTTTTTGCGTTATATAAAAAACTCATTTATCATACTATTTTTATGTCAAGCATTAATTGCAATGTTTCATTGCGTACTTTTTGTTGAATTGTTTTTTTATTAGTTATTGAATATTTTTTTTTATGCTCATGAAAGTAAAAAATGAAATATAGATTGGGTATTGGGGAATTGAGAGTGATGTGAGGGGGGGGGGAAGGGGCCATAAGAGCTTCCACCTTCACGTGGTTGGCCCTGTTTAGTAGAGAATAATTTATTGGAGCGATTTAATCTTGGAGCAAACCTCCCTCGATCCAGCGTAGCAACAAAAAAGTCACTGTTGACTTAGTTGCTACTCTTTTAGATCGTGGGAGGCTTGTTCCAAGTTCATGCGAATCCAATAAATTGTTCTTGAAATGAAGAGGAGCTTATTCAGGTATGTTTTGAAATTTTCAACATATGTTCTAACATTATCATAAGAATGCATCTTAGAGTAAAAAATACTACATCAATTACTTGTATTTATTGTATAGATAATGATGGATTTTGATTGACTTGGCAGTGCAGGTACAAATCCTCTCGCATCATGAGCAATACAACTTGTCAACCAGGGTCATGTCCAGGATATTTTTGCTTGTGTGCTTGACCAGGTTCGTAATGTCACATTTTGTAAGTTCCTTTACAGTTCATAATTCAATATTAAGCTTGTTCATGATTATTATCTAGGTTTTTTGTATGTGTTTTCTCATCTATTTGATTGTAAGCAACTCTGCATGTTTCCTGTTGTTCACTATGATTTCTCCCATTACCACTCCCAGGATGAATCCGACTTTATTGTTACATAGGTTACTTATTGTTACTATGATTTCTCCATTTACGATTTCATAGGTTACATCATGTAAAGTTGTCAATCTCAGGTTGGTGATGAGCTTTAGTTCTCTAGATTTGGGGCTTTTCTGATATTTTCTCCCTCATGTCATTCCTGCATCACCTCGTTGTTTGAGCATGCCAATTTTCTACCACCTGTACCAATTGGCACATGTCAATCTCTGAGTGGTGCCACATTTCACCTATTTTCAGTGAGAGTTTAGGGTTTCTCTAACATAGCTTCAGAAATCCGATTCAATGATCGTTTGAATATTGTCACATAATACTCATGGCTTGGATTGATGAGCATGTTATGAATGGTTGGTTGATTCATAAGAACCACCCATATAGTCATCTTGAGATATTTCAGAAGTTTTCTCGGGTTTCCTTTTTCACCGTTTCTAGTGGGTGGGATGGTGTGGGGTGATCCATCAACACTGGTGCTCTTGTAGTAGGGAATTTGTTTTTGGGGATATAAAGGAGCATTTGATGTAGATATCCCATTGGATGCATTCATAGATGGGCCCGAGAGGTCAAGAATTTAAATTAAAAATATGCAACCTCTAGCATGGCAACCTGAAGGCCGCGAGAGACACTGGTTAAAGATTGTTTTGTGCTGGCCTTAATATAGTCGTGATTTCTTTCTATTATCTTAATGCAAATATATAGTCCGGTCTCATTAAAATGAGGATTGTGGTTGTTTTTCTCTTTGGTTGTTTCTCTCTTAATGTTCCAGAAGTTGCCAAAAGTTGCAATAGTTGTTTAGTTTGCCTGTTACAACTTAAAAGTGGTTTTTAGCAATGGGAGTCATGTTTTTTAAGGTTCATACTAATATGAAGATCTTGTAATTCTATATTCAACATAAGAGAAGATGGCCTCTGCTTTGGGTAGTATGACAACAATTGCCACATCTACCTCATTGGGTAATAATGGAAAGGGGAAGAAGTTGGGTGCAATGTTTGATAATTATGGCAGACAATTGTCTTCTCTTTCAGTTTTTTCACCCATTTCCTTGAATCGCTCAAGAAGAAGAGGGACTCTGAGATTACGTGACAGAGAGAAGGTAGTTAATACAAGAGCTATGGAAAAGGAGTTGTACTTCAACAAGGATGGCTCAGTGACAAAAAAATTGCAGGTCAGAGAAAAAATTATGTTTAAAGGAAGGTCACCTGCACGTGAAACTTCACTGCGGTGGATCTTTCCTTGTCCACTTATATTCGATTTTAATGTGTTATTTTAATTTTTCATGGAGGGTTGTTTTGGCATATGGTCTGGCATTCAATTACACACTTACTGAAAGCATTGTCAATTTGTCTTGCAGGCGGTGTGAACAAACTTGCTGATCTTGTTGGAGTCACCCTTGGGGCGAAGGGAAAAATGTTGTCTTGGAGAGCAAGCATGGTTCTCCGAAAATAGTTAATGATGGTGTGACAGTAGCTAAGGAGGCAATTTGTAGATGTGTGCTCTGGTTTTCTTTTTAACGTTGTATTAGTTCCCCCTCTTAAATGTCTTAGATTTGGTAGGCATAATTTGAAAACTCAAAGGTGAAAGGAAACATACTTGTTACCCAGTGGTCTACTTGGCCTATGGACTAGCCACATTAGAGTAATGCATAAATCTTTTCACAACAATAAAAGGAAAGGGTTATGGTTGAGTCAAATTTTATTGTTATTGACAGTGTAATGAAATGTATCTCAATGCTATGGTTTTTGCCTTTTTATTGGTTGAATTAGAGGACCCAGTTGAAAATATTGGGGCCAAGTTGGTAAGGCAAGCTGCGACAAAGACAAATGATTTAGCTGGGGATGGAACCACAACATTTGTTGTTCTTGCACATGTTGGAATATTGAAAAATTCCAGAACAATGAATGGAGAATAAATCTCCCTTCTTTTAACACAGAGAAAATAAAAATTTCTTTGACAGGAGACAGAGTTTTAATACTTTGAAAACAAACTTCTATTCCCTTCAATAACTCAAAAAAAAACTATTACACTACTTCCTCACTGAGAGGGATTACAAAATTATGACTGCTACAAAACGCAGTGCATAAAACCAACTCACCGTCTGTTCAAAACAAACATACTCTGTCTCTAAAACACTCTGCTGTGTTTTTCACTTTCGCACTGCTGTGCATACACACTTAAAAAGTTACACTCAGTCTTTCACTTTTTACACACTGTTGTGTAATAAAAAATTTATGTACTGTCTATAAAAAAAACTACCAAGCTTTTTTGTCCTTTTTATTTTTATATGCCGTAACATATAATTATGCAACAGGAGAGCCGGTTTCCATTATATTGATTTCAAGCTGTTTCTTCATAACAACATAGGTTTTATTCACATAAGATGCAATGGTTTTTAGCTTTCTACAGGGCCAACATATGACACATCAAGCGAGCCAGTTTTTGCCTATGATCATTATGCTTTTTTCTTTAATCCTGATGAGTTCAGTAACAGATGAAAACATTTCCCCTTTTTAAGGGCTGCTCTGTTGGTTTTTTCTTTATCTGGACTCGTAATCTGGTTGGGGTGTTATGCCCCCATATTTGTATGATCCCCACATATTTTTTTCATTTTTGACTCCTTCTTCCTTAGAAGTTGTCATGATGGAAATTGTTTCGGATCGGGTTTTCTTATCATCTCATGATGGGAATGTAATGTTTTGTTATATGCACTGTTAATAAAAACAACATTTTTTTCTTTTTGGAAAAAAAAAAACCCTCTTTTAAAAAAAATAAAATTAAAACTAAATTCTATGGCCCACCTTTCATTTCGCATATGCTATATATATAACATATGTTTAAAACATATGTATATATTAAAGCATACATAAAATTATCAAAACATTAAAGAACCCTTTCCGTCGTACTTCAAAAGTCTGAATAGATTGAATTTCAAACCAAATTCGCGTTCCAAAATGGGATGCTGACGTCTGCCTAATTTGTAACGCGAATTCTCAATCCAATGTGCCTTATAAAAAATTCAGGTCCAGTTTTCAGGTTTTCAGATTCCCTTCAATTTCATGTGATCCAATATTAATGCTCCACGTGTCCTCCTTTTGAATTTACAAAACTGGGGGGTAAATTTCTATTTGTTTAATTTCTGGTTGGTGAATTGCATTAATGATGGTTGTTGTGTTTAAATACAATCCTGTACAGAAATATGGCTGCGGCCGTCTACAAAAAAAACTTGCAGGAATTTTAAATGCTGAATTAAATTTCTGGATGGCATGCAAGAAACCTCCAAAAAAAAATGTTGCTGCTACATCCGTCCTTCTGCTGCAGCTGTTGAAGTTAAAATTCAACAGCACAGGGTTTAATAAGTGAGGGTGTAAAGGTAACTTTTTGTCGATAGTAATGGATTAAGATCATCTATTCATTTTTGTAGGGTCTTATGGTGTTTGGTTTTTTAGTTTTGGGTTGGGCTTATTGAGTCTAAGATAGTTTTTGAGTGAAAAAATTGCTATCAGGTATTAAAAAATTTTGGTTCTTTTGTCAAAATTTATGAGCTTATTAGGAAATACAAAACTGACAATGGTTGTATCTTAAATTTGTGGAAAATAATTTGAAATGAAACCTTTTTGTTTAGGTTGTTGCAGCAGGTGCAAACCCCGCTCAAATTACTAGGGGCATTGACAAGACAATAAAGGCCCTTGTTTCGGAACTCAAAATTTTGTCAAAGGAGGTAAACGCTTGCCTTTTGAGTAGGTTGGTTTTCCTTTTTGCTGATGGTTTGGTGTATCTAATTGAATTAGTTGCCTCGGGTATTTTTGGTTGCAAACTCCTTTTCATTTTTCATACAGTATTGGCCTTGTGGAATACATTTGATTGTGTGGTCTTGTTAGATCTACAAAATTTGTAGTTGTTTAGTCTTATGGCCGAGATGCACTTTTATTATGGAAATAGTTGATGCAATATTGTCATTTAATCCTTACTGCAGGGTAGCATGTTGAGAAGTTTCTTGTGAAACATTTGGTATTCAAAATGACACTTGATCCTATACAAGATCATGCACTTGACTTCAAAATTCATATTCAAAGTGTGCCAGACAATTCTTGCAAAATTTCAAATATTTATGTTGTTTTAAACCATTATCTTTTTCATGTATTGGATGCTGAAAATGAGAAAAATACTTTGGTATGAAACCAATTGGTGAATAATTTCCAGCAAAACAACCACTTCCAAGAAATGATTTATAAGTAGAACATATGTACTTATGAAGCATAGAAAGATATCCTTGATGCATTTTCAATGTTTGGCTAGGGTTATTTTTGGAGAAAATAACTCCTTATTCCTAGAATAGTGATCTTCAATACAAGTAAATGCCAGAGAAGAGAGATCATCGTGTGACATAAACCTATTAACAAAAGTGAACAGGGAATGATTATTAATTATGGCATACTAAGTTGTCATTGATTTTGACTATTTGTCTTTAACATGTAAAAATGTTAAATTCCAAACTTACATCATCATGGTTTGGCATCATGAGCTTGAATAATTGTCCACCATGCTCATAATTTCATTGTTGTATTCATATCTATAAACAACGTTTCAAATAATAATAAAAAGTTCTATAAGAAAAATCCAGACCTCCATGCTACTGCTCCTTGTGAGACAAAGTCAAAATTGCATTACACAATCTGACACATAAGAATCTCCTATATCCCGATGGTATGTATCCAAATTCTTATAATAGTGTCTTCAAGACTTATGTTGACATTGCCAATGAGATATTTAAGCAATGAAAGATGGAGCCTTCTTCATTGTTGTATATGTAACAATATTTTATTTTTATAAAGATTGATGGTTTTGTCTTTCTGAAAATGAAATGTAAAAATAATTTATTGTGGTCAATTGAAAAGTTTTTTTTTTAAAGATTTTCATTATGGAAGGGCAACATAGATATATGCCCTTCTAATTGAAATTCGGACCTGCCCTTCAAATTTGATCACTGTGTGGGACCTTAACAAACAATAAAACTATTCCACCGCGCGTTATATAAAACATATAACAAAACCTTTGTCAAAACTTCAAATGAACCCTTTAGCCGTGGGTATTTCATCACGAATTGATCATTTTACCATGTACCTTATTCTAGAGGAATATTATTCCACTTGATTAGGTACTTCATAATGGTTATATGTCAAAGAGATACAAAATGTTTATCTATAACTTTTGTGGTTCAAGAATCAACTTTCATTCTTCATCTAATTTTGGAAGTTCTATTTACATTGGCATATTTTTTCCCAAAACCTTTTTTAGGCAAGATACATGAAAAACCTTATGAATTCAAGAAGAAGGAAAATATAACTTCTATACCACTTGTGCAATCCTATGAATAATTATTTAGGGCCATAACATTTTTGAGCTAATTCTTTATTCTTCTTTTTCTTGAATTAAGATTGCTTATAATGCTATAATCTAAAAAATACCCAATTACCCTCCTCAAATTATCTTTCACTTCAATGTTGTTCCCCTTGTTGCTTTATCATGTTTCATGTCATTTGAAGGTTTTCCATAATAATTTTCAAAGTTTCTTTAGTATTTTCCATATGTGACTCTGTTTCCTATACTTTGGACTTATCATGCAAAAAGTATGAGATACTAGGAGTTGGATATCCATAAAGGGCCTTAAATGGGGAAATTTTAGTAGATGTGTGATAGGTAGTATCATATTACCATTCTTCGTTGACAAACCCACTTCATCCATTAAGATTGCTTTTCTAAAGAGTAACATTGTAGATAACCTTAAAAATATTTGTTAACTATTTTTGTTTGACCATTTGATTGTGTTTGATATGTAGAACTCATGGCAGCTAGTGTTTCTCCACTCATATTAAATAATTATTTCCAAAAGTTTCTTGTTACTATTAATTTAGGAAAACCATGAAGACTATGAATTTCTTTCACAGACACTTCTGCCACTTGGCTTGTTGTTTATGTACTTTGAGCTCTACAAAAAAAATCTACAAAATTTGTCTATATAAATGACCACAAAATGTAATACTTACCTTTATATTTCAGTAACCCTGTAATAAAGTCTATTGATATATCTTCTAGTATTTGAATATGTATGTGGAATGGTTGAAGTAACCCTAGAGATTTTACTATCTCTCTTTTATTTATTATGCAAACCTGACCTTCTCTTACAAAATTCTGAATATCTTTCTTCATTCCTTCCAAAAATATATTTTTTGATCCTTTGAGATGTTTTAAGGAACCCTGCGTCCTACCATCAGAGAGACATGGGACTCCCTTAATATTTTTTATTCAAATATGCTTGCGTGCATAAAAATATTCTACATTTGCACCAAAGTATATCTCTCTTTCACTCCCAATGCTCCATAGAGTTCATCCCATCTTTTATAAATTTTAGTTTTTGTTTAGTACTATTGTCATTTTTCCATTATGGCAAGCTTCTTCTAGCCACCTAGGAATAGAAAATGTAATTGGATATAAATTTGAGGCCTCTTCTATTTTAGAAAGAGCATCATGTACTAAATTTTCCTTACCATTTTTGTAGATTATCTCAAAATTAAAACTTTGCATTTTTTCTCCTCATTTTTGTTAATCTTCTAATGAAAATCATAGCTTCAAAAAATACTTTATGCTATCATGGTATATCTTGACTTTAAAGTACCTCCTAATGATATACTATCCCCATTTTTTATTTCATGTAATATTGCTTCCATTTATTTTTCATACGTAGATTTCACCAAATATTTTCTTTGAATTCCTTGCTTTTAAAAGCCAATGATATCCCTTATTGTGTTAATGTTACGTAAATTCCTTGTCCTAGTGCCTCACACTCCACAAATTTTATAATATGGGATCAATCAAAATTGTTCTTAAGTCGAGCCCGCCGGACTTCAAATGGCGATAAACCATAATTCAAACCAAATTCGCGTTCCAAAATAGCCTGCTGACGTCGGCCAATTTTGTGACGCGAAAACCAAATGAATTCCACCCTAATCTTTTTCGGGTCCGAAGTTGGGCTAGCGTACGGAGGGAGAGTTGTGACGCGAATTTCTTATCAAATTCGCCCTAATATTTTTCGGGTCTGGATTTCCACTGTGCGAGCGGCCCAAACAAAGATCTGCTCCAATCAATTTCTGCCACGTGTCCTCAATAAAAACTTGCCCTGCTCCCGGCTGCGGGTGCATTCGATGGCGTTTAAGGCGATGGGACATGGATATGGCAATTTCATATCAATCGCATTAAGTTTTAATGCTGTTCAATTTAGTTCCAAGGTTTTCACATCTAATCACATTAAGTTTTAACATTGTTCAAGGTCATACCTCCACTCCTGTTAGCGATTCCACATGCTCCAATATGATCCGGCCTTCGGCTCTCACTAATGATCAGAGATTAATTATGATGGGCATCCTTCGA